>JAUTBX010034672.1:0-13415 GCA_032361465.1 Lepetodrilus tevnianus | reverse complement strand
ATTGAATATCTCGCTTATTAGTGAATAGATTTCTATGGGGTTTGCATCAAACTATTTCTCTCTCGCTCCTGAACATGGGGATATATCATAAAGTATGAGTTTATTATTTTTCCCAAATCCTCTGTCATGGCTAATAATAGATGACTACCTCTGTATAGCGAACCTCATTGAGTGCTGGAGTAGTGATAGAGCCTTGGTCGTGGATACGTATGAAGTAGACTTGTTCTGGCCGAGCCCTTGTTCTGACAGAACAGCTGCCGGTACATTCATCATAATTCTACACAAAAGAGAAAGATCCACTTTAAATGAAAGACCATACGTGTCCTCCTCTGATACAGGATGGTCAGTGCTTATTCATCTGTCTGAGAGGATGAACAATGAAAGGATAGACGTATCTCTGATGTCAGTCCATTAGGAAACTGGAGCATACACATAAATGTCCACGGCGTATCTGGATTGCTGATGAGCCGGGCGTCAATACCTACACGGAGAAGTGTGACCAGACACATCCTTGTCGGAATACAATTGCTTCATCACGGACATTATGGTCATGTTACATTGGTCCAACGCAGAATGGGCTACATATCCTAGAGCGTATTCGTATCAAACATTCGACCAACCATAGGGTGATGAAATTAGTCAATGACCAAACACTCACGATGATACGCGTACCCTCATTGACTACTAGTAATTTCATAACGCGACCGTCACCATAGGGTGGGTCGAGTAGTGAATCGAACGCGTTTCTATTCACGCTCAAGTGACACTGGCAGTCTATACCTCACTCCAGTGACACTAGCATTCTATATCTCGCCACGGTGACACTATCGGCCGCTTATCCCACTGACGCTGTGGATCAGTCGGTCACCAGGATGGATAGATAGTGTATACAGCCAGACGAAATCTAGACAGGCTGGGCATCCCGAGCCACGATGATATGACCCTCTGTAAATCCCCGTCTTAGTCAGTGAATGGTAATGTCCAAACAGGCGAGTTGTACATTGCATGGATCTACCCCAGTGTTGAGTCTGACATTGCTCGTGATTGCTCATCCATGTGCGAAAATGTAAATATGTCCATATTAACCACTTTAGTTAACCACTTATACGTAGCGGTAAGGACAGATGAGTGATGTATATAGCGTGAGGACACCCACGCTACGCTTCTTTGTGAAGTTTGATTATGTATTTATAGTTTTAACTTGTTTACGTTAGAGTTGAACTAGGTTATTGACGTAGGACATCCTGAGTTCTATATGATCACGTACATGTAAATGTCAATGTGACAAGTAGAATAACACGGAGATGATTACCTGTATGTCCTATAGGTATACTAGCTACTGCTATAGTGTAGCCTACTAAACCTAGCGAACTCTGTGCAGAGAACCTAGTTCTGAGATAGTAATGGAGTACAGTAGTGTAGACTAAACATATAGTGTTAGTGTGAAAATAAGCATCACGTGTATATCAACACTTCTGATTTCATATTGATATGATAGGAGTCACTGACACGCGTCGTCATCAGATACATCTATGCTTGCTGAACTCTTCATAGCGGATATCTTCAACAGCACTATTTTCAGTATTGTCATGAACAGAATGACTGTGTATGAAGGTTACCATTTAATACCATTTTATCTACTATCATATTAAAATGTTATATGCATAACTGAAACTTGTTCTATAATTATCTAAGCATGCATGCCAATAGTATCAGTTATAGTAAGTGCAGCTCCACTATAATGTACTTTATTTGTGGAATGCAATATGGGATCTACGGGATGTTTTGTTAAAACGCTGTCAAGGAGTAGGCCTAGATATAATTATGCTTTTATTTGGCAGCATGTGCATATACAGCTATGGCAATATTATTGATATTTCATGCGTGTATCAACGCATCAATTTCATTCTGATGTAATACATATCAAGGTTATTTAGCGATGGCATCAGAATTGCTCATAGATATACATGTGTACGTGTAGCCTACTACGAACAACTTCATCATAGACGTGCGGCTTTTATAATTCAATATTAATTGGACAAATTGAAATTGGGCAAACTGTTTATTGAAGAAGAAATATTTTATGGGAATATGTATTCAACAGCGGCACATGCGCATTTCTTATGTTCATTTCAACGACCGATGAAGCTAAACGTGAGCGAAACCAACATGCGCCTTCGTAGTAAATGAAGACACTGTGCATGGCAATTACTACGGGTAGCCCATGCATTTATCTGAGTATTCAATTGCGATCTTCAATTCGAATTATCTCTATTGATTTGATGAATCTAGAATAACACGAAATTATACCCAGAACTGGTGTTTACCGTGGTAGTTGCAGGAATTATTTTCTGGCAGCATTTCAATTCCACTGCTAACAGATCATTACTGCCGTCCAGCTGCACACGCCACGTTTAATTATGGAAGTTAATAAAAGAGAACGGAGATAATACAAGACTTTCCTCAAACCTGAACGCAAACTAGATGTCTGTAGTGTTCTAGCTGGACTTCTTGAGCAGGTCGTCACTGAGTAGGAGTACAGTATCACCACTTATAGGTGGAGTACACCAGGGGCAGCGTGCTCCTATATCACCCTAGCAGTTCCCAAATGCGCTTTGCATATGTATGGCCATAACTACGTACCTTCTTAACAGCAAAGAAGACACACCCCTCATTAACGTAATTGGCGAAAGTGTTCCATGTCGAATTAAGCGCTACATACATGTACATGTGTGTGTGGGGAAAGGTCACCAATCGATCATGTCCAAAAGCTCCAAATTCTAAATCGAGAAATAACGATTTTGTTTCAGTTGTATTAGTTTTCTATAATTCCAGGAGCTCCTTACAAGAAGTATGGCGGAAACTGTGATAACTATGACAGAGGAATCGGTTTGCGAGTAGTGCGGTGACCAGAGTTTATAGCTATCTGCCATCAGGCGTAGTACCTGCAGATTGATGACCCGGACTTCCATGTAATTACCCTCCCATGAAGAGACGGAATTCCACGCTCCGTGTTTTACCGACTCCCGTATTGGCTGTTGAGAAATGAAGGATATGTAAACAGCTGAGTTAAAGATTATAAACGAGTATTTCCATTACCATTTTATAATCAGTTGTTCGTGACATGCCAGCAATCTAGTTCCTGATTCTCGAGCACTTACAATACGAGGGTGTGTTAAAGAAATACTGCTTTTCGTTGGCTTCTTGTTGTTAATAATAACCAAAGTCCTGCAAGAGCATCCCCGAGCAGATATCGCATTGCTAAAGTGCATCAAGTGCGATTTTCTTTGGAAATCCAATCGTCCAACTTTAGAAGTGTGTTTCATCTACACTTATTTATGAAGGTATGATCGAGCTATATCACAGTGTAAATATGTTATTATAGTGTATTTAAAAAACTAAAGGTATAATGAAATAGACAATTTACGTATACGTTCTTTGTCCCTAGGCCGTCTAGGCTTTATAAAAGTTCTGCATACACAACTATTTCCTTATAAACGAGTGCTTTACTTCCAGACATGTTTAACGATATGCAAGTACATGTTTACAGTATTTCTATAGCCAGTCTTTATACGTGGAAGATAAATCACGACGTAACAAATGTACTGTATACGTACAATGAAGTAAAACATTGATACTTGTTGAAGCCCGGGGTGTAACAAAAAATGAAACATACCTCAATGATTAAACTTTCAATACGACCCGACTTCATGAATGTCCAACTATGCAAGGCGTACTCGTAGTCTACTAACAACAATGAATGTTCAATTTTCAATCTTAGTATATGTTTGTGTTTAATTAATGCTGATATTAGAATAGAAGGCCTGTTACCGATGTCACAATTGATAAATGTATACAAAATGGATCCAGGAAGTTGTTTGAAATCAATAGTGTTTTTAAAAAAATGTTCAATTGGCTTTGAACACGTTCTATAATAACGTTTTCTATTAAGTATTGTGATATGTCCAGTGTTTCTTCCGCCACTAGATGCATGATTGCAGTTGAATGGTTGAACTAATGGTGCTGTCCTATAAAATATATGAACTATTCGTCTGTATTTCGATATCTTACTGATCCTATATTCGCAGTTATCAGAGATCGTCTGTTTAAATTTAGGTTGGATATTGGCTTCACATAATATACGAACTCTTGCCTGATCTCAGAAATGTGTAAAGGGTTAACCCTAGCCGTCCGTTGATATGCATCTCTTCTGTTCAACAGCGAGTTCTCCACTGCCAGCTATTACATGTTAAATTGGTATGCTTCTTCTGAAGTCAATAGAATCCGTTCAAGAAAGTAAACATATATACTGATGGTAAAAGGTTTGGCAACACCAGTATTCATTGGCAGACGTATACCTTAATGTGTAGTATTTATTGGAATTAATTATTTGTTAATGAAATGTATACCGTTGAGACAGTTGAGGGTTACTTGCCACAGTTAAAACAGGTATATGTACATTTGAATAAAGTGAAAAATAAGCATGTTTTGTGTTGTTGAAACGTAGGTTGTTCTTAAAAGAACTATATAATGCATACCATTTTACGAAACATGTTAAAAGTAAAGTATATTGATGGAAAACGTTTATTAGTGTTTCATGATGTCAACAGTTCAACCATTTCCACTGTAACTCAGCGCCAAAACTGACGCACTGATACAACAAAAGAATGAAGGATGCTATCGGCAAATTGCTAAAAGTAAAATGCCTTACTAAAATCATCCTCAAAATAGTATTATTTAAAGTGAATTTAAATAATAAAAAGTGATGGCATAATTATTCAGTACTGCGTTTTCTGCCTGTGTTATAGAAATATTAACTGACAATGAGACTGCACCCACACTTGAAACGTCAACAGTAGCGTACTAGCTACCCCACGCCGGTGTATGGCTAACACATCTACAGTATGTACAACACGTAATGCGTGCATTCCTCATCAAAGTATCCCCACAGCAATACCTCCTTATTTCTCTAACTCACGTGACATCACACTTCCTGTTTCTCTTCCCATACCATGCACATCTTGCTGTTAACATCTGCAAATATATACCTCCACTTTACCCCCAGCGCCCTTCTAAATCCTTTAATCCTTGTTAATATTTGCTGGATTTAATTTTCACCACAGCATGTCCTCATGCAAACGACTTTCGAACATGCAGTGTGGATTTTAAAAGAAGGAAAACTATCCGCATTTCCCAGAACGATCGGAAGGAGAAAGTACACGTGTTACGGCAGAGAGTTGACTAGCCAGGAGACGGGGAGCGTGATTGTTTCCTGGGCAAGTGTAGGAAAGGAAGGAAGTCAGTGGGGATAGGAGCACAGCCAGTGTCGAGGGTAGTTCTGTACCACGGGCCTAGGCATACTCCACAGCAGCAGAGCTGTGTTCCTATATCCAGTAAGGAGAAATCAGTGAAGTGTAGGTGTCGCGTAGTGGGTGAGCGTATCGAGGAGGTGCGACAGACTAGAGCTATCACCTAGATAACACGGTATGACTACCGAGTGTCAAGACTAGAGCTATCACCTGGATAACACGGTATTACCACCAAGTGTTCAGACTAGAGCTATTACCTGGATATATATCAGCCCAGTGGATACCGATATATAGGGATTCTTCTACTTATGATTCTGAGTTAGCATAAATCGGACCTTTAGAGTCGCGCGCTCTGAAGCAGGTGATCGGAGGATCAAAGAAACCCTCAATTAAAATGGAGATTTCCAGGTATGTACAATTACAAATGTAGACTATATTATATTACTCTCTATGAACAAAATCTGAAAAATATTTGTTTTATACCAACATATTTGTTTTATACAAACACATGTTTTAATTATTTATTATAACATAGTTAACAATTAATTTACGTACAGTTTAACAAGTATTGCGTAACATAGTTATACGTGTATTATAGCTCACACCCACAAATGGTATACTTATTTAGCAATAGACGGGTTCCATATATATGAATAGAGGCCAAAAAAAAATAATCAAGTATGCATTGTTTGCTAGTTCTGAATGCCTGCCGTCTTGCGAGAACAGTAAGCGCATACTTTGCGCATACTTTGCTGTGTCATGACATCAATAGAAAGGACTGGATTGCTGCCAATGTCCTCTATTGAGAAACTTGTCTGTATTGATGTGTCAGTGTTGTACAATACTAACTCGAATTGACATGAAACTGCACGTCGTGATTACACTATACTAAGGAAGAACACCCGTCAACTTGACGAACATATTTGGAAGGTTGTAATCTGTTAATAGTGTTATAATCGTGTGTCATGTGCAATGGCTGTGTGTACAGGATCCAACACCAAGACATACAAGCTATTGTACAGCCGCAGAGTCTAGGCGTATCTCCGGGCGTATCTCTTCTTCCGTTGTCACCTCCTAAACAGAAGCTACGGCATCAGCCGACCTGAAATTCCTGACTGATAATTATCTCGGACGGACAGACGTTCCAAGCGTTCCTTTGTAGCACTAATACATATCTCCGAGACTGTGACATAACTACAGCACCTTCTTGCCGTATATCATCGTTAGAAAATAGTGGGTACTTTATGGATGAATATATAATCGGGTGTTTCTTTATTTAAACGTATTGTTAATTTGCATCATTATATTATTTTATAAATGGCACACATGTTAGAAGTGGTTTCTGACAGTTTCAGCATAAATGGTGCTGGTTGTTCATGTACATTGTTGTAGTAATGGATACAACAAATGACAGATTCATTGCATCCGGCCGGGGTAGTTTAGAACAAAACAAATGTTAGACAAAATACAGTTGGGAAAGTATTTGTATTGTTTGACAGTTTACACCTCGCTCCTATCTCCCAGCATTATACCTCTGCAAGTTATTATTCTAAGCGTCATATCGTGTTCCTGGAAGCTGTAACTCGATGCCCGTCACGAAACATTCCAAAATCCTCTTGTTAAATGTTTTCAAAGTGTTTTTTTGTGTGTGGATGCTTTTCAAGCATATAGTTCAGTGGCAGCTAGAGTGAGATTACCTCACCTCTTCAACCATCTGTTGGCTGTGTGCTGGTGGTATAACAACACATCCAGCTAATACGTGGCAGGACCATTCAGAAGTCTGACAAAAACTACCCACTTAGGAAATCTAGAAACATATCTCAAAGAGTCATTCAACAGCTAAACTCATTTGGTGGTAGTGTAATGACATTGCATATTAGGAAACGTCTCTACGTGGGAACTTTGTTTCTGCTCAATCTCTTCCTAACATCAGCTGTATAAGCCTGTATTCACCAATCAGCGACACGATTACAAGTCTAGGCAGCAATGTTTAACCACTTCTACAACGAAAGACTTCCTCGCAAATCCATGTCTGCGAATGTCATATCCATTTGTGTAATAATTATTGTACTTCGTACTTGTGTGAATAAAGGTTCCGTTTTGTTGATGTCAGTTCTTGTCATATTGATTTAATATGTTGATGTCAGTTCTTGTCCTATTGATTGAATATGTTGATGTACTGCTAGCCTTGTTGTCCTGTATCCAATATAAGTCTATCAGAAAGAGATTCGGGAGTGACACAGTAACTGCACGTTACCAGAGCAAGCCTATCGTTACAGTACATACCAATATTATGTGCATATTCGTATATCATGGAGTGTATTGACTTGTTTATTGTCTTCTTATATCTAGTTATTACATGTATATATACTACGAACGGTATTTCTGACATATTGTTTCAATCATGGTATGATTTCCACAACACGTTCTGTATGTCGAATACAGATAGCGTAACTACTATTACTAAAACATTTCTCTAGGGAAGTAGATCCTTTATAAATCAATTAGTATCAGTTCGCATAGATACTATTTATATGGCATTATATCATAATATATCGATGAGTTCCCGAGAAAGCACTCTATACATTCTCAATGACAGTATCATTGTACTATTCCTCGTGTACACCTCTAAGGTTAGCGGTCGTTCACACTATTGGTCAAGCCGTCACTGTATACGGTCCATACTTTACAGGTTAAATAATGCACAGACACGACCTGCTATGTATAGTGATTAGCAAGCCATAGTGTTATGGAAAATACGGTGTCAGCGTAATTACTATGCCCTGCGATTGAGGACCGGTGCTGCTAGTGTGAGCTCGTGCACGGGCAGATTCTACCGGCGTTGCACTCAGACACATACACCGGGTTCCATGCACATTGTTTCTCTATTTGTGTATTGTTGCTGTTCTTAAAGTTATTTATGTAACGTTGTTATCGTATCGTTCTTCAAGCACGTTGCATATTTCACGGTTGTTTCTTCTTTCTATTACATCAATATTTCTTCCGATAGTAGTGTATGTCGGCATTGCATGTAACGAATACCTGCCAGAAAAGAATGTCAAAATACATTCATTCAATTAATACAATGCTATATGTCTAATGTTTACGTTATATCATGTAAGATGTGTCTAATGTGTGTACATGCTTCTCAAAACATTAAGAATGCGTTATTAATTATCGTTCCTGGAATACCCAATCTTACATGCATGTCAAACCAATAGTGAGCTACGCGTTGAACACTCTGGGGGCGTATTAAATACGCATCAACTATAGTCACATAGTATTACGTACACACCGAGCGGGATTCACACATTCCAGCATCTATTAACAGTAGGTGCATAAGGGATACCTCGTCAAATCAAAATGTAAGCTTAGGATGTTTCCATTGTCATTGTGTTTACACATATGTCCTTCTATGTTGAGAGTGAACATTCTAAAAGATTGAGCCTTTGTTAGATGACTGCGTCTTTCAGTTCGGTCTACGTACCACAGGATACGCCATAGCTAATACCGTGTATATTTTAACTTATCTGCACCTTTTTGAAACCTATACGGGAGAGAATCCCGTAGCCCTATTCTGTTAGAAGTTTCGTATTCACCTTCAGATTCGAGCGTACAAATACCGTCAATTTTCCGCGGCCAGGAAATTGAATTCCGTGTTGTTGTAGAGGGTAATGTGGCTTGTTGTGTTTGACAGAGCAATGAAAATGTTGATCATATTCGGAATGTCTTGACACACCTACAGATATAGACCGTTGTATGACGTTACGTCTGGTCGGGTCAGAAATAGTTCTGTATACCACTTCTAAGTAATGACGCAAATACTAATAGCGGTACAGTCAGACCCCGGTATACCGGACACTTCTGTTTTTGTTAAAATATGACCGGTAAGTGAAACAACCGGATCATCGGATCAATCATTCATCGATTTAAAGTATATAGTAGGAAATTCGTATTGGTTACAAGTTGACCGGTAAGGGAAGAAACCGTGTTAACGGAGACCGTTATAACGGGGTCTGACTGTATATATAGATGCCGGACTTTTAATGAATAATCATAGCATGATGTATAGATTGTGTAAATCACATTTGTCTACTATATAGTGTAGCTAGTGTGTATAGTTCATTGGTAATAACGTGCCTGTGGATTGAATAGCAAATTAATATGCGTGTTACTAAAATACCAATTAGTTGATTTTATGGCGATCTTTTCTTGGCAAAATATAGTGGTGATGTCGGACATATAGCTAGGGTATAACGATATTAATTTCTCAAACTCGCTAGCAAAGATTGTCATAGACAACACATGGTCAAATATGAGTACAATTTAAGGAAAATGTATTAACATTGCTAATTGACTAAGTTGCGTGTGCATGACTATTTACATTTTTGTGTGAATGTATGTAATATACATGACGCATTGAGTGGTGGTATGAATAATAATAATACTGACAGTAATATTAGCAGAAGCAGCAGTAGCAGCAGTAGTAGTAGTAGTAGTAGTAGTAGTAGCAGCAGCAGCAGCAGTAGTAGTAGTAGTAGTAGTAGCAGCAGCAGCAGCAGTAATAATAGTAGTAGTAGTAGTAGTAGTACTAGTAGTAGGTGTATATCATGTATAGGCTAGTAATAATATGTATGCATGTGGAGAGAACACAATGCACCGTACAGTGATCCGTATTATCATAAACTATAATTTACATGGAACATATTATGACAAATACCATCCCCAAGCTATAGACACTGATTGTTATTAGTGACGTGTGTAAGACATAAAACAATGGGAATTGTTTCAGAAGATGGCCACATACAGACATATCTAAACAAAGTATTCTTCTTTCTCAAAGTGGTGTGTATTTCTCTTGTAAATACCGGCCAATGGTTTCCAATGAGGACATCGTTGCGTTATTTCTGGAAACTGAGGTCTGCATGTATCTGTATACTGGCGTGTCTCTCTCAATGTATTTCTGTCTCTGCATATTTCAATGACATATTTCGCTAAGAGAGACCTACACGTTGACAGGCAAAGATAGGCAGCAATGTGTTCTGTGATATGAGCCCACTGTTCCTGGTCTTACGAAGACTTAACGTGCTATCGTCATTTCGTAATAGGAGTTGCCGAAAAGAATTCCTTATGATATCTGAGAAGAAAACGCATTGAGGCAATTATTATTTTTATGTTTCATCATAGCATCTGGTCTTCATGTTGCATGGCAAGTAATTATGCCAATAAAATGGACGACCTATTTGGATACCCTTGACTTTGACCTCCTAATTGCTGGCCCTCGTTGTACAGTCAATCACTACTACAGAGAAGATACGGTTCCTGTAAAGAGAAGATACGGTTCCTGTACTTCGTCTCCTCGAGCACCGTGGTCACATTCCAAGCGTAACGTCATTCACAACTACAGTGCGAGTACAGCAGAGTATATCAGTCTCTTTGATGTTGTCTTGTATATTTGTGAAGTATCGTCATGTGTTAAATATCAAATTAATCTTATCTGTACAAGTAACAAAGTAGCAGAGATTATGTAGGAGATATGTATATCTTACCGCTATGTTAGATGTCTAATTGCTACTATGTTTAGGTTACATCTACAAAGCAGTTTAATCGTAGCGTTAACAGTCGTACTGTAATTCCTCCCTAACATAAATTACTATACAAGAAATTAATGCTTTGCAACAAATACATTCACGGCAATGAAAGTCGTTACATGTATAGCGCACTGATTTATCCCAATGTTCATCACGCTTAATTGTGCATTTCGAACAGCTTAATTTCCGACTGAATATCGATAATTCTATTTGATGACTGACGATGTTACCATGGTTACGTGATGATATAATGTCCTCTTCAGACAGGCGCCACGGATGTTATATTACATAAATCACATGAATCGACGATAATGTTGAAATATGTATAACCTAATGTCTTATTCAATAACTTTCTGAATAATGC
Organism: Lepetodrilus tevnianus; assembly: GCA_032361465.1. Classification (NCBI taxonomy): domain Eukaryota; kingdom Metazoa; phylum Mollusca; class Gastropoda; order Lepetellida; family Lepetodrilidae; genus Lepetodrilus; species Lepetodrilus tevnianus. The sequence goes on along the minus strand of JAUTBX010034672.1, from coordinate 2,151 downwards.
TGTGATCAGTACAAACTGAGTATGCTAAAGGTCACCATCAATACATAACCGGTGTTCATCTAGTTGAAGTCTATTCAATGGCATGAACCAATATAGTATAGTATCGGAGAAAGGCCATAAGCGTGTATTATTGTACTATCTCTCTCTCCTTCCTCCTTCCCCTCTCTCTCTGGCTATGTATCTCTCTCTCTCTCTCTCTCTCTGTCTATGTCTCTCTCTCTCTCTCTCTCTCTCTCTATGCATATATATATTCAATCGCATGAATCAATCAATATACTATAATATATATATTAGGTATTTCGAGTGTTCATGGATGAAATGGTGTCTGGTCGGTCCGCAAGATTCCGTATTTCCTGAGGCGCAACCATCTCAAATGTGTGCATAGTATATAGTGCAAGTTCAACACGACTACCATAATAGTTATTCGTGTTGCATGACACCGCCCGTGAACTAAAGGTACTCGTTGATCAGTGAACTGTTGAAATGAGCAATTGTTGATAAGCTTCACATTGAACAGAGACACGTACAACTGATAATGATAAGTATTACCTGTTGCTAAGTATGAATATTACCTGTTGCTAATACGAATACTAGTAACGCTGAGTCATAATCCATAAGAGTATACGAACTCATTTTCCCAAAGTTTACGAAACACTGTGATCTGTTTCCACGCGAGCATTTCTGGTGTTTGGGTATAAATATAGCTTGAACTCACACCCACGCAGTGAAAGCAGACTATGCGCATGAAACACGACATGATCGCAAAAACAGACCAACGTTCTCATACGTGAACAGAACGTGCACAAATTAAGTTTAAACTACGTGTGGTCAAACACGTAGAGACGAAATCATCAACGTTTATGTTATACTCTTTCAATTCCACCGACAGTAGGTCTTTAAAAGAAAGGCGGAAGTTTCCGGGAATCCAGAAGAATAATTCACTTTATTGTATGCGCTATGTTTCCTACTGAACAGCTGCTGAAAGGCTGTATTATATCGATAGCTATTGTGTTATCACTAAATATAACCACAAGTTACAAGTATATGTATCATTCAAGATATGGGACATTTTAATTACCGTTTGTATCATTGAACGCCATGGATTCTGTAACAAGTCATGCAACACCCTCATCCGAGTGTCCATGTCTTGTTTAACATTTCTCATTCGAATTCAAATCGTTCTCGTACACGTACGCACACACCTTGGAACATTGTCTGTTAACGAACTGCCTACCGCCGCGCATTCCGATTAACTAATGTGATTAAATCTATATCCCTGTACGATTGTAGCTGCAGCCCGATTTGTTAAATCATCGCAATTAGCAGCAGTTATCTTGTCCCGCGCACACCTAACACTATCCACATGGCACGCTCTGAGATGGGGATGGAGGTAGAATGCCAGAAGAAAGCCTGGACGGGTCCCCGTCTCGAGTTGTGTCACATGTCCGGGACATTTAGTAGAAGTTCAAGTTCCTAAATGGAAAGACGAGAGACTGATTATCTGAAATCAGGGTGGAGCAGGTATCCATGAAAAGTTCATTATCCTTGTTTTGCATAAAAGCTTCTTTGAAGTCGTCCGTTTAAAGTGTTAAGTGTTAATCTACATGGGCATGTATTTGTCTCTATTTATCAAAATGTGCTAATGATCGTACCATTGTTGTAGGAAAAAATATGCAATGACCCCATATTGAAATATAATATAATATCACCCTTAATAGTGATCCCTAGCAAATGTTGAGTAGTATATGTATCATATCTACCATTATGATATGTTCACGATATATGTAATAGTACACACATACAAGACAAACATCGACAATACCTTACATAATTGGTTGCAATTATTTGGCTGGCGGTGCATAAACCTCTCCTAACCTCACAACTCTTTATGGCATAGCCAGTTGCCTTCAGCATGGAGAGAGTTAAAGTCACATCAGGAACTCTCCTGATAGCTCTATGGGTGTAGGTGCATGTTTTGTGTCTGCCCAGTACTAGTACGCATACTGTTAGTTTAACAGATAATATGACATATGTCAAAACCATCACCATGTCGCTAATATGTCTCTTAATGTTCTTTAGAACTTTCTAATCTTCTTTTCAATTATTCCATTCTCAAAACAAATCTACTGATTGGGGGGGGGGGGGGGGGGG
>JAUTBX010034561.1:0-12182 GCA_032361465.1 Lepetodrilus tevnianus | reverse complement strand
GCCTAGCTGTGCTCGGAGTTGACCGAGGCAAACATACCCTGATCCCGTGTTTGTTCTCAGATTATCAGGTGAAAGCCGACAGACATAACTGTCGAATAATTGACAAAGTCAGTTCACGATTGGACAGTTAGTGCTTCTAGTAATTCATAACAACTTGCTCGAAGACTGTGGGCAGCTCCAGCCAGAATCAAGGAAAGCAGTATTTATGGAAAAAAAATCCTTTTTAATTACGTATGTGTCGGTCTGTAAGTGTATTGTGTACGAGAGGTCATTCCCCAGAGCTTCCAGTGGGTTAAGGGAAGAAATGACAACTTGTAATAGTATTGACCATGGTTATTCCACTACTGTGTCATGCAGCGGTGCGACCTCCCAATTGCATCATTACCTTGTGGCACTGCTGACATTGTGACCTTGGACTAGGCACTAGTCTATGACCTTGAACTAGGCACCAGTGGTTGTAAGTTTTGGCACTGGTCTTTGTGACCTTGGACTAGTTATACTAGTCAGTGACTTTGGAGTAGGCACTAATTTCTGTGACCTTGAAAGTTGACATTGCTGCATCTTACTTACTGTACGTTGATTCCATATTAACCAGTATTTGAACATAATGAGATTATTTATTCTTGGTTCAATACATGAGGTGCCACATAGTATTGGTAAATATGAATATGATTTATTATGACTTGTGTTAAACAATGAAGATTAAAGTATTCAAGTATAACATTTTGTATTAAAAAATATAACAATAACATTTCTGATGCTCCCGTTGCGCTCCATATTCTGTTGACTTGTTGCAATTACTGGCACCTCACCTATTGTAATTAACTCAGCTGATGTAATTAAAACACCTGATGTAATTGTCACTACTGACAGAATATGACTGTTGATTGCCAATTGCATGTCGACAGCCTATCTTACCTACGCTATGTGTGACGACACTGACACATGCATACCTGTAAGAGACACACCTGTAGCTGGCTAATTAGCTAGATCTTCCTTGTTGACCTAATATTGACATGGACAAAGAAGTCTAGTCATCTTGGAAGCGACATATGTCAGTGACACCATATTCACCTGTAGGTCAGTGTTAACTCTTAGTCTGCCAAATTAATTTGAAGTCATGATGTCACAGCTATTGTAAACTGCAGTCTGTATACTTGATGTTGAATATCCATTAGATTAGTGAATAGGCCAAGTGCAAAGCTACAAATAGTCCACTGTCGCAGCATATGCACAAGAACATGTCTCAAAGCCATGGGAGGTATGGGCCTCAATAGATAGACAGATATACTTGTGTAGTATGAGCTGTGAATAGAGGAAGAACCTAGTAGAAGAACCTAGATGAAGAATCTAGAGGAAGAACCTAGTAGGAAGAACCTTAGAAGAACCTTAGAAGAACATAAAGGAAGAACCTAGAGTAAGAATCTAGAGGAAGAACCTAGTAGGAAGAACCTTAGAAGAACCTTAGAAGAACATAAAGGAGTAACCTAGAGGAGGAATCTAGAGAAAGAACCTAAGAAGAACCTTAGAAGAACCTTAGAAGAACATAAAGGAAGAACCTAGAGGAAGAATCTAGAGGAGGAACCTAAGAAGAACCTAAGAAGAACCTTAGAAGAACCTAGAGGAAGAATCTAGAGGAAGAATCTTAAAAGAACCATAGAAGAACCTAGAGGAAGAATCTAGAGGAAGAACAGTAGAACCTGTACAATGGTTCCTTTAGAAGAAAAGAAGAATACAGGACACACGTATGATATAGTTATCTACACAAAGAGCAGTATGGTAGGTTCTGGAATGGTGGCACCAGCAGGGTGTGCTTGTCCTACAATGGTATCTAACTACAGCTGTGTATCTTAGGACAAGTAGTCATCAGATAATGACATCACACAACTGCAGCACAGCAATGTATTACTAATAATCAGTAGGTACCATTGCCAGGGTCAATGCCACAAATTGAATAAGGCATAATATGGAAGCAGTGCTTATACAAGCCAAACATGATTTTGCACCAATACCTTTGCATTTTCGGTAATAAAATATCTTCAAATCACCAAAAGACATCATAAATGACATTGGATATTCTTATCAACAAGTATGACATATCATAAAAGAAAATAAATTATCTTTAAGTATTACAATAACATCTTACAAACTGACTAGCACAATGCCCAACACCATTACGTAAAAGTTTCATTCAGAAATATATATTGTAAATATTCCGACCTGTTGGAATAATATAAACATGCATGCATTTTCTAAACATATATATAATGTAATCAATTAGTTTTTCATGACATTTATGTACATCAGAAACCAAACAATGACAAGCATAAGCATGACTAGATATTACCTAAGTTATTTAATATTGTCCAACTTTCTGCTGTGAAAGTTCTTCAGCTTGTAGGTGAGGTGTGACGAATGATGACCATGATGACAATAAGGTTGTCTATGTAGGCATGATTGTCATTTACCCAGTAGGATGATAGGCACTTGCCAATCAATACATTGTTTATAAAGACTAAAGCAGGTGGGAATTAATGCCCATGACATTTACCGATCCATACCTACAAGGACTCTAACTACTGGGATGTAGGGAGGTAATGAAAATGGCTGTTTGGATTGCAGCTAATGTGGAAGATAGAGGCTGTGTTCTGATGGAATAAAATGGGTCCTGTTATGAGAGATAATGGACTAAATATGGGTAGGATTCTAGATATGGTAAAAGATAATGGGCTATCTGATAGAAGATAATGAGCACTATTTGGACAGGATTCCATCTATGGTGGACGATAATACACCCAGTGTTGCAATAGATAATAGGTCATATTTGGACAGGATTCCATCTATTATGGAAAACAATTCCTGATATTCTGGATACTAGTGCACCCATGGACAGAATTCCAACTATGATAGAAGAGAATTATCTTTATGAACGTGATATTAGTGAAAGATTCTAGAAAGCGACTTTAAACACCAATTTAAAAAAATAATACATTAATCTTGATGAAAGTTGGCAGACACTTACTGAAATGTCCCCCCTCCCTGAGATGTATGACCGGGGTGTATAGCATAGTTACAACAGTAGTAACTTCACTAACAAAAGTAACAATGCTAATATTATATTTATTTGGATTAACAAAAGTGTCTGTGATATTAATATTAGTGATAATAGTCTGAACTGCTTCTTTAATTAAATAACATTATAAGATTAATATAAATTATTATTAACTGCAATATATATGGTCTAGTTAGAGTAAATTTGCTAAATCTTTCAAGTGCATATATATTTTGTAAATATCTAGATATAGTAACAATATTAAATATTGAATGAATATCTAGCCAGTAGTTTTCTAACTAGACCTTTTGACTGCCTTGTTCTAAGACATGTATTGATTAAGTTTCAGAAAGTCTTCTAGCCTACCAATTATTTATTTTCTACTTAAGAAAACATCTTACTGAAAAGTCTTCTATCAGGTGTAGACTATGCATAGTAGATTTACATAAATAATTCTTTCATAAAAACTGATAATACAATAAGGATAAACTTTACTTAGTTTTTGTAATGCAATTGTGGTAAACCTTTTAAAATATCAATCTAAATATAACTAATATTATTCTAGGCTATACATAAATTGCTTAAGCAAGAGTTTATCACTGGTGGTCAGTGTAGTGTTAATTAATCTCCTGCCTGTGACAGCAAACCAGGCATGAAACTGGTGCACTGCAATTAAAACAATCAATGATAGAGACTTAATTGTAATTACAATGCTTACACCTGTTGACACCTTGCTGAGACTCATTGCAATTAGATAGGACATTGATTAGTGGGAACATTATAGCATGGCATCCTCCTGGAACTAGCTGTCTACACAATGGTCAGTGAACAGCCTGCCGAGTATTAGTATGAACAGTGAACACTTTGAACTTGGTATTTTCCAATGGTAACAGGTGTTAGGTTCAATAGCCTGGCAGTTTTTCAATGTTACACACACATACTGCGAATACCATATAGAACAATAGTATACACATTTTAAATTATCCTACACATCAATAATTAATAAATTGGACTAGCATATTGATGCTAATTGCTATGTCTTCACATCCTGTGCTTGGGTTATATAGTAATTAGGGTTCACTTAGGTTTAATTTAGCAACTTAGGAATTTAGCAGTGGATGCATTTAATTGTAAATTGTTTCCCCAACAATATTAGTTTATGAGTAGAATACAATTTACACCAGTAAATTAAGTCCATTCGCACCGTCTGCCATGCAACTGACACTAACATCTGTGGATGTAGGTCACATTTCTTACAAGCATTGCTCTCGAAACGTCACAAATGTCATGTGGGATAAACATACTTATCCCTGAACTGGTAGTGAATCGCAAATCGCGGAATACTACTTCAAGTTCTGCCATCCGCTGGAATAATCAGCAGACTTTGGCTAATATGTTTCTTGATGTGGTATGACATCATCGCGGTACGGCCATTCTACAGTGAGTCTCCTCCAGCGACTGGTCGTCACCCAGGCTGTGCTATTGATATCTAATCCCCTGGTCCGTCTGGACGTCACGTCACATACATACATATCTACACCATCTACATGCACATCTACACCACAGCACATACCACGAGAGACGTAGCGTCTTTGAGCATAGAGAAACAAACGTAATATGTCAAGTTCACCTCTAAGCGAAATTCACACATGGAAGGGGTGTGGCACAGTGGTATTATGGCGCGTCAACAGCGGAACATTACAATCAAAAACAGAGTACATACATAGTAATGGAATGGAACAACATTCCTAAAGACAACAAGTGGTTTTTACCTTGCATTCCGTGACGTTGTGCGTTGCCAGTTCCACCTTCGCGAAGTTCCCTTTCCCCAAGGTTTGACCATTCATAACATATCGGCCTATACATTGAATTTTTTTCCCCATGTCGGACTAGGCTAGTGGTAGAACACTCCTGGCCATCGTCTATTCTGCTTCTTCCCGTCCATCACTTCCCATCGGGTCTCTTGGGTGCCGCGGGAATACTCCATATGTAATGTCCATTGAACTGCGGAACAGAGAGTCGTGTGGCCCGACATACTACATGATGGCGGCCCGAAGTCGCTCCGAAACAGTCTGCATATATTGGCGTGATGGTAGTTGGCCGCGGAAGCAGGGCGAACAGGCAGAATTAGTCGATAGTGGTTTCATTCCATCCAACATGTAGAAAACACACGAGAATCGAGTCGATCACACACACTAAATCCAGCACGACAGTGTCAGATGAACGCAGTTCATTACGAAGCACTGCGTGGCCAACTGTCTCACGTGCACTCCACTGTGGACCATCATTGGCCCCGCATTGGCCCTACCCGCTAAATGTATCCACATATGAAGTATAGTTGCTATCCAGACTCAGTCCGCCAATAATACGCATTTACCGCAATTAGCATTCGAGACCGCAGCCTCTGTTTATTTATTTTCGTTTTCCATTATTTTAATTCATATCGCACGTGCATACATATAAACCCTCCAATACAGGACCGCCAGCGAAACAGCGGCCGTTCCGTCATTAAGTGGTCACATGACGACGATCTTTATGAAATATTTATTCGCACGCCCTCGGTCGAGTCACGTGATGTCCCTGCTGCTATAGCAACCCGGAATCAAAGACTAATCGATGCGCAGCACATTGATCTTCCCAGGCAGGGGAAGAGCTACGTTCATAGGCAAAGCGAGACTAGGTGGAGAGATGCCTCGGCTCAAAAAGCGAATAAATATGCGTATGTAAACAAACACTCAATTTACAAATTGGCGTAACAATGCCAAGCCGTGACTGAAGACCAAAGAGTGATAGGCGGAGACGTAGCTGGGTGCCGCCGTTGTCTGCTAGTCCTGAAGATGCGGGATGGCAATGGCAGAGGAAGGAAGCGCTGCCCGTCATCTCCAGTCCAGGCCACGGTTGCGTGTTCTGGTTCGAGTTTTTGTGGTCCAGGTCTCGAAGGGGTGTCTCGGGATATCTATAATAGCTGCCACAATGGATTTTTTCCTCTGAAATGTTCCTGGAAGATGTTGAGAGTGCAACTTGCAAGACGTCAAGAAACCGTACTATACGTTCAGCGACGTTCCCTTGGCGCATATGAATGTCATAGCGACAGTATCCATTTACTCGTGTAACTGATCGGTTATTTCTTATGTTATTAGTTTACAAAAATACAATAAATTGTGTTACATACTGAAGGAATCAACATTAAATATGTCACACGAGGAATATGAACTGTCACGTATTAAAAATATCGTCAAGAAATATGTCAAAACTTCAAACGAACTGAACATACTGGAAATATAAAGTATGGCATCTACTAAGATATCAGAATAAATATCACAGGTAAAATAGGGGAAAGGTAAACCTACATTTAGTTTCTTGAGGTATCTAGCACATGCATGTTGCAGTTGATATTATATTTAAATTGCATATATTATTACATGCGCTCAACCATAATTGGCTTCGCGTTGCTTTTATGATTGCCATGATTAAAAAATCGACGTGTTAAAAATGTGTATATATATGTCAGTTTATCATAGTACTGTAGCACGTCACATATTTAAGTTGCATTATGTACTACGTAGTATCATGTTTACAACAGAACCAATATACCACGGCCAATGTCTAAAGCTACATATTTATAGCAAATGCGTAACATGGTGAACATAGAAATACGAACCAATGTCAGACTGAATTAACAAGACGGACAGTGTCTTATACAGACACTGTAAGAGGAAAGTCGCAGACTGGAAAAAAAATAAGCCTAGTTTGTCAATGCCGCCAAAATATTCGCCAAAGTCTCGTACCATATAAAAAAAAATGATCACGGGGTGTGTCTCATGTTGAAACATTAACAAGAACCATGTCCGAGTGAATGCATATACACGACTATTGATTGCGGAATTGCATGCAACGATGCTCTATAATGTACATGAATCAGTGACATGCATATGGAATCGTGCCATTACTCTTTGAGCCTGCGTTAATGGTGCATTACGGCTGAAAAGAACATGCAAGAATTCTTCAAGTAAGCAGATATTGTAAGGAAGACCACCAGCGCTACGCCTGGGCTGCAGGACCAGTACATTTGCCGATAGCCATCAATAGGTCTTTAAATTACGAACGTATTGAAGCGGTTTACATAACCGTGAGCAGTCGGACAACTCCGCGGTCCAATCCAAGGAACAATTGCTCGTTTGTAAATAATTGCTTCATTAATCAACGTTTTTCTATAAATGCTTCAATTGTTCATTTGCTCAGACTCCCGGTTCGCGCGTAATTAGACGAGCCACACTGCCACAAATCGCAAAATTAGTATTTGTAAGTAATGATGGATTAGCGTAATATTTCTATAATGACATAGAATATCTGAGTTATTATGTAAGAATTGTACAACTGTGTAGGTAGGCTGGGAAACACAAACATTACATAACTGTCTTCGGACAAAACCATAACTACTCCTTTCATCATTGACTAGCCTGAGGGTATGTCAAGGGTATGTCTAGGTGTCGACATTTGTGATTCACTCGAACTTATATAAATTATCACATAGATATGCGCATAACTCCTTCAAAAATAACTTTATGTAATTTGTATTGTGCATAATTTCTGCAGATGACGTACATGGGTAACATCGTCTTCCCAGTAATCACAATAATTCCGTGTATGGGGAAAGTTTGGGTGCAATGAATGAATACTGTGAGAACATACCAGGCGGTACGACACGCAAACATGACCCTTATACTGTCTTAGCTGCCCAGGGGCCATTTCCCGAAGCTATTGTATACGTAAATACATCATTCGGCTTTCAAAGACGGGCATTTGCCTCCTTCCGGATCATCAACATTTTCTCCATGAAAGCTTGACGATGTCGAACGTATACGATAGCTTTGGGAACATGGCCCCGGGATCGTAAAGTCTTATTCCGTAGTTATTGTGGGTTTTCCTCCCACTCTGAGAGACAAATTTACGAATAGCAAGTTGGAGAAGTTAGGACGTTATCAATTCACTTACTACACGTCGTTTACCCAGTCGGGATATGCAAATTGAGATCAAGGTGGCAATTCAGCCATAGAGTCGAATTTCCTATTTATTATGAACATGGTTTGTTTTCTTCAAATGATGATCATTGACACAATTGACATCAAGTCACGACGTATAGAGTGGGTGGTACATTTTATGATGTCTCCAAACAAATATACATTTATCGTATAATTGTATAATTTCCCGTAATGTTTATTTATTTAGCTACGCACCCTTCGTTAATGACAAAATTACACGAATATATTCGGAATACTAACAACAATGTGTGTTTGAATGTAACCGAATCCCACCATTTGACCGATGGTAAATAACACCGCGACACCATGTCTATACCGGATAGGACTTCACAGACGGGATTCGAACCTCCCATTCAACTGACTGACCACTGGTCTGTGAGCCGTTTGACCAGTTCATCGCCTGGCTGTATGCCGAGGTCCAGACACTATTAAACACAGATTAAAACCGCATTCAGCAATCGGAAAAGCTACATAACACTGTACGTCTTAATCGTTGAACAAACCCACCAAGCAGTAGATTGGCTGTCTCCATTGTGCCACCATTCCCCGTGGGGGTGCCTCGTCTTCCCTTACCCCCCTATTGTAAACGCGGCAGGATCAAACGCCGTCTCTAAGTGTATAGCATCGACGGATCTACAGGTAAATCATTAAGCATCTTTACCTGTGTAGCGTTTTAGTTACAGTTTCGTTTCGCACCTCAGCGTCGGCCTTTGATCTCGCCGCGGGCTCATCTTCGAAGGTGATAATACACGATGTCTGGCTGGTTTTACCCGTGTACGTCAACGACAGATGCAGAAGGTGAGGCCAGCGTATACCTGTGACAGATGCGATAAGTAGGAAGACTGTCAATCAACAGAAGATGATGTACATTTACCAATTTTACATGTATTTATTAAAATCTATGTCATTTTGATGTCATGCTGGTAACTTATTATTACCTAGATCTATATGAAAATACATAAGGAATGTGTAGGTTAGCTGTAACGTGCCCTAGCGGTCCCCACCGTGCTTGGTGACATTGAAACTACTCGTAAAATATGTTATTCAAATGCATGTTAATTTTGTTTTGGTGCCAGTGCTTTATCTTTACCCTTGTCTATCTCTCCCTCTGACATTCTCTCCCTCCCTCTCTCCGCCCCTATCTCTTCTTCTATATCATATGCAACATGCATGTGTGTGTGTGTGTGTGTGTGTGTGTGTGCGTACGTGCGTGCGTGCTTGCGTGTGTAGCATGTGTTTAAAAACGGGGGGGAAAACACATTTATTACGATGGCTGTGCTAACGATTGGTGGTCCCATGTCTAATGTAGTCTGTCGACAGCCGATTAGACTTAACTTAGTTGGTTTTTCATTTCCTAGATTATGTTTACTGCCTTCTGATAATGTGTACTATATCCTGTGAAACACCTTACGGCAGTACTGGGAAGTTTTAGACATACGCAATCCATGATTTGGCACATTAACGACATTTACCTGTGTCGGTATAGTATGAACAACGGAGACGATGATAGCCTTGGTGAAAAACTGCCCATTCAGCTTTCTGATGTGAATGTGTCAATGAGTCATATAAAATGGTTACACATAACATGGAAAGTAATCTGTATAGGTGTCTACGCATACGCACGTGCATGTGTGTATTTATTCTTGCAATTGAACTATGCTAAGACTATACACTGTTGTAGAAGGGAAATATTACATTTAATTGCGCACGCAAGACAGAATATCCTTAATCCATTGCCATAGGCAGGCCTACTTTGTACAAGTTAATATAGCAGAACATTTATCTAACTCTTATCAGTCATTACTGTTATATTCATGCTGTTATGTATAATGCCGCAAAACAATAATGTGTACATTCCCCGCAATATGTATGTTAGCATTTTATGTGATTCTGTTATGTGTGCATCTTTGCTCTTGCATGTAAGGGGCTCTCTTTTTCTCTTCTCTCTCTCTCTCTCTCTCTCTCTCTCTCTCTCTCTCTTTCCGTCTTCACTCTTTCTCTCCGTATCTCCCTCATCTCGTGTTTTGTTTTCTGTCTCTTCTCTCTATCACAGTATTTCTAAGGTCGCCATATACTCACAGTCTGCGCATCACGCTGCCTCACGATGATATACACACCATCTCTTCCATTATTTACCATTCCAGGCAATACACCACAGCTCATTAATAATTTAGTACCGTATAAAAACACAATCCAATACCAGCACGCCGGTATACGTACCAGCAACATGTGTCTTGTATCTAAGTGAGATCTATACATACTGGACAAGAGGGGCTGTGGTGCCTTGCGTGTACAATGTGGTAATTTTATGTCATAAGCTCGACGTTGGCATCACACTTTCACAGCAATGACGCTCAATAATAACATACCATTACTTTCATTAATATTCTAGAATCTAGCCTAGGTGCACCCTCTATGTATGGGCGTGAGATGTCAGTCATCTTAGTCTTGGTAGCCAACCTTACATGGTACCCCATATACTTGCCGAAAATCTTGCCCAAAGCGACACCAATGTAAGACATTGTTCATGACTGAAATGTTCCTTTTTATAATATATCATTGTAACTTATATGCAGAAGTTCTAGGCCTATTGAATAAATGTTCTGTTCTGTCTCACGTTCTTTTTACTCTTCCTCATACACCTAATAAAGCGTATCTTCCTACCGGGGAATGTACGAGAGTGTCGCTGTAATTGCCAAAAGGTATGCCATAGAGTACAGGAAAACCTTCGTGTCTCACATCCCCCGCACACACTGGTATATATCAATAATAGCCGTGTATAGGTCATATCACTATACAAGTACATCTCATTCATTACAAGCTGTTTATGAGAGGGAGAGAATACGCGCATTTATAAGGAAAATAGACATCCACGTGACTGGATAACATCGTGGGTGTTGTAGGTATTATGACAGGGATTTCCCCGTTCTGATCTCAAATGATACGCGTGACAGTCGGGGTATAGGTGTAACCTTGAACGGGTGCTCGAGTGGGGTAGGGGAGGGGTCGAGGGGTGGGTTGGCGTGATACAGGGGTACAGACACTGGTCACGGATACCCCAGGTACAGGCGACTGGACAATGTAGATCTACGCTTAGGGTAACGGGTACAATATGAACGCCGCATTATTTTCAATAGACGAGTGATTCAGGTCACCTACATAGACATCCATTCTCTATAAATGTCTATAATATCGACGCAGCGTGGGTACATTGTAAATAATACTATAACTGGTCAAACTAATCTTTTGAGGGAAATTATGGGGGTGTGTGTAAATTGTATATTGGTCATTTGACCTATTTGAGTAATCACGGGATATGGGTGTTATAGTTGTCGAGGAAGGTTTTCGTTTATGTTTAGAATATGATAATATTAGGCTTATCAGAATGATGCGGTTCTTTATTGTCAGATCACACAGAATAATTAACACTAGGCGTCAGCGAGCACCCCTATTCACGTGTGCTTCTTCATTCTAAAAATTGTAGTCCGAAACAGATTGAATGTCGGCGCCGGGTATTTAGGTTTTATAGTAAAGTCGTAATCCACAAAAACTAGATGCATTACTGTGTATAATTAAAGTCAAGAGGGGGTGAAATTTAAGAAAACATTCAAGAGGTAGATTGTATTTATAGTTATATGGCATACATTCTTATCGTCACGTATTGGTGTAAATATCAATTAAAACGCTGTTCATGTTTAAGTTCGCACTGTTCGCACTGAAATAGACGAACGTATAACCACAGAGTGCGTCGTAATAGGTTATAGCCGCCTAGAGTGCGTCGTGCAGCTAGCAGCCGAGAGTGCTTCGTATAGCTGGCAGGTCTTCTGTACCTACATTTATACTTATCTTTATTTACAGGTGTTTACAGGTGTTTACAGGTGTCATAGATCAGATTATGACTCAAGCAGGAAAGACCGACATCCAAACAAATTACTGGACAAGAATTCCAAATAAGATCCATGTCTGTCTGGTTCTTCCTTACGTTATAGCCAGTATACATGCGTCTATTGAAACTATAGTTTGGCATGAAATGCATTGACCCCCCTATTTCGTAGATTATCTCCGTAAATACTTCATGGAATGAAAAA
>JAUTBX010034449.1:0-24364 GCA_032361465.1 Lepetodrilus tevnianus | reverse complement strand
TTCAAATTTACCTTAATAAAGATCACATTGTGATTTCTGGGTAATTTATTAATTGTATCATGTTCTACACGAGCAAATAAAGATTACTGTGAAATTTGGGCATAGTTGTTCTATTGGAAAGGTTATAGAACCGCTTAACAACAATGTCGTGTTACAATACATGCGTTCCCTTAAATCTTTCTTTCAGTATATTATGTTGATGATGTTTGTTGGCTATAATATTGACGACGACGATGATGATGATGATGATGGTGGTGATTTTGATGATGATGATTATCATTATTGTTATTATTAGTAGTAGTATATTATTATGTGTATACAATTAGTATTAGTAGTAGTAATAGTAATAGTAGTAGTGATAATGGTATTATTATTATTATTAGTAGTAGTAGTAGTAGTAGTAGTAGTAGTAGTAGTGGTAGTAGTAGTAGTTGTAGTACTATTACCATTAGTAGTAGTGTGAAGTGCTTGTATGATTATGATGATGATCGTTGTTGTTGTTGTTGATAAGTATGCTTATTATGCTGCTGCTACTGATGATGATGGCGATGATGTTCTTGATGATGATGACATTGTTTATTTCACAGGTTGTTGCCGTTGCTGCTCGTCATACTTCTGAGTATCATAGGCGCTAACGCAGTAAGTAATTATACCTTTATACTTATCTATGCCCTGATACACTGCTCTCCTTACGGAGGTTACCCCGCTCCAACAGCAGGTCGATACATCTATTATGTTCTTCTTCTTTTCCTCCTCCTCCTCGTCCTCATCCTCCTCCTCCTTCTTCTTCTTCTTCGTCTTCTTCTTCATCTCATACCCTTTCCACGGACAATGCACACTCCCGAGTAACGCTGTCATTACAATTGCGTAATTTCAACTTGACCACGAGTGTTTACTATTACAACGAGAGTGCCAATACTGCCCAGTTGATTCCAGACGGCAGCCGCTTTACCAACACTTACAATGTTGGCGTCTTTGAGTGAAATACAATTGAGGTGAAATCGAAACTGTCATGAGTCCGTGTGAATAGAAGCACTTCCTACCATCACATACTGTGTTATGTAACTAAAGCTAAACTCTCTTTCGTAACCGACGTTTGCGGGAATTGAATCTCAACCAAGTGTAACAATCCTTAAGTTGTTTCCTATTGTAGTCGGACGTGGAGTTTGCCCATGATTGTAGTCGCCCGCGGCTGTTGACGTTGGAGTAAAATACACCCGTCTAATCGGAAACTAACGGCTGCAATTATCCTGGAATTACTGCCTGACTCGCTATTGAAGGAACACAACGTCTTGGTCAATATTGGGGTCGGAAATGTACGGCTGCGGACAGTATGTCGATAGGTATATGGTGTAATTGACTTCGGCAAACAGGGCAGGTAATGGCTATGTCAACAGTAAACACCACGGCCTGTTTATTGCCCGTGTTTACTCACCTTTATAAACAAACAGCTCCATTAATTTTTATAAGGGGTGTAAAATGTTTAACATCGGTTTCAGTCTACATTTTGATGCCTGTTAGGCGCGTAGGATAATTATCCGTCTCCGCGATACATTGAAGGACGTCTAGCCGAGTTATGATGTATTAATACTACCTTCCTCCCCTACAAACCGTATCCCAATTACCCCCAATCACCCCCATCACACATGCCCCCATCTCCGGTCATATACCCCTAGTAATCGACGGGTCCCTGTACCCCCGTTCTCACAGTAAATACGATATTCAGTGCTCTTCTTTATAGAAGAGGTTATTCCTCCTAGCGCAATAATTAGAACGAGATTCTTTTCCAGCGGTCAAGCCTTCCTACCATCCCAAATTTAATCGACATTTAGGCGCTTCTGAAGGAAATGCTTAAGAAATAAAGTAGCGATACGATGGTATCACGTAGCGTCGGAGATACACAGCAGGCTTAGGATAATGTGATGTATGTATACTACACGACAGGGCTGGATCACAGCCGACTCAACTCAATTCAACACCCACGATCCTTGACTAGATTCACAAGACGCATAAAAACACTAACGACTAATTTTGCTTCACCATTATGAACACATGAGACGGACCTAGGCTTAGACTACATATATATCAGTAGGGCAACCATGACGCGTCCACCATCCTTGCATCCTCTGTGGTATCGCGAAGTCGATCAAGGTATGCGCTTGAATCATAGTGGTATAATAGATAACATAATTAAAACGCATGAAAGTAACGTGTAGGTGTCTTTGATCATCGGATATGTCATCCCGACAGAATTGTGACACCCCTCCCACATACTAATATTAGCATACATATCCATATACATATTTTTTGTAACTTTCACACCCTGATTCAAATGTCAGTACAATATGTATGACTCGCCAATGCGGTTTTAAATAGTACCCCCTGCGTGCCGTGAGACGATGCATGGATACTTTCCAAGTATGCGAAGTGTCCAGCACGACCTCTCCTGTTGCCACAAACCATACCCTCCAGGCGTTCCACATCTCATTAGAGGATAAATCCCAATACAAACATATACCTGATGCCAGGAAGTACCTAGCGAAAGCTGTATAAATCAAATCCTACTTATTGTTTTACCAGTTGACCCCCCCTCGTACGCATCGTTGGTATGGTCAAGTCAGATGTATACGCCAAAAACTTAATAACTAATCTGTATTGAAAGCTGCTGAAAGCTAAGTGCTATTGGTGTGGAGGTAGCCCGAGGCGGGCGTTGACGGGTGGTCGGTGAAGAGATCACGACTGCCCGGACATTCAGGACGGGCATTCAGGACAATACGTTTCTTTCGGTCAACTCCAGAGGATGGAGGTCAAGATCAGAGGATCGGGGTCAATACCAAGGGCTAGGGGGTCATTGCCAAATGGACATCTGAAAATTAGGGGCTCGGCAGGGATCCTCGTTAATGTTTTATTACTAGACTCTCGTGCCAGTGCTCCGGATTTGTCTTGACACCATGCCTTTAAATATATTGTATCGCCTTTGCAATTGTCCAAGGCGACAAACACCGAATCAACTCGCATTTTAGCGGGTAATTAATAAGAACAGTACTACGTTTAATATCAACACGATTCTATGCAAGCGGACTATGCTGCCTGGGGAGTTTGGTACATGAACTGCACGTTTGTCAAGGCCATGTCAGAATGCTTTGAATTGCATGGCTAAATTCCCGAGCAATATGTATACGTGTTACCCGAATTCAATGGCAGTTCGTTGTGGAGTGTCACCCTTAAAACATCGCCGTTTGAAAACCTCACCACGCAGGAGGTATGTCGGTTGAGCGGCTTTGTCAGGGCCGTGGATGTGCCCAGCTACTACAGTGGCCTACTATTGGACTGCACTGTGCATATACTGCACAATAAAACACTCCAACATGCTTGCACAGTGTCATTAAATATATAAATCCATACCCCCGATACTTGATTCGTAATTCATTCATATGAGAGCACTAAGATAACCTGAACGCGACTGCGTTATGTGATACTTGATGCCGCGAGCTGATGCAAGATGCACCTTGAATTTAACCACTGCAGTTCGTTGTAGGGATGGGTACGTCGGGGCAAATGTCGTTTGTAGCAACATACTGTGATAGCAGCCCATGTCGACGACGTGGACTGATGCAAGATTCACCCTGAGTTTCAGGCATAGTTAGTAGTACACTTCATGGAACTTAATGGCACAAGGTTATAGAACCAAAGTATTTTCATCTAACACATCCTTCTCCGCGACCGGATCTGGAACAAAGAAAACAAACATAAACAACTCATTGGAAAACTATCTTATATTCGACAGATTGAATTGCGAATGCAAGAGTAACAAATCATTTTTTAAAGAATGCTTATACTGTTCGATAAGTATATACTGGTATGCTATACAGCCATACTAGTTAAATGTCCTGTTCCGGGAATCTGACAGGATCAGACAGGATCCTGGCAGGACACTTTTCCCCTCGGGTGTCCTGATTGATATGTGAGCATCTACGTCCGGACATCTAGCAGGACACCCATCTGTCTTGGCTGTGCTACCTCGTCTGCATGAATAGACACAACTATATTCATTGACTTGTCGTCCTGAGGTGTTCTAGTTATGAACTAAGAAAGCGTCCTTATTTTCCATTTCAATTTTACAAAGGAAGGGTACCACCGTAACTAATACCGGTAACTTTATAATTCAAATGCCAATTCAATGTCTATGCTCTGCTGACGTAGACTGTCTACGGGATTCTATTCCTGAAAGTTTCTCTACCAAACTATTTCTCTAGGTCTCTAAGTGGGGTACTTGCATAGTATGTCCCTTAACACTCCAGTGACACCGGTGAATGGGCACAAACCCACTCCAATTCTACAGCATTGACGATTGCAATATATCCACATTGTACACATGATTTTGCGGTACTTCAAATAACAGAGTTTGGACAAATCGTGTGTTCCGTCAAGGCAGCATGTATTGAGCTGGTCAGCTCAAGCGACAGTCGAAGGATAAGAAGAAAATCGCCACCTATCTATGGCCCGGAGGGTTATTATTATCACACCGTTGTCGTTATACAACGACAATACAACGACAATGTGTAACAAGGCATTGAAGTGGAAATCTTCCCACCCCAATATGAGAACCTTCTGTCATACCATGCCAAGTATGCAGCAAACCCTACTTTCATTATGACAGTTGCAGTGATGGTCTACCAGATTGGTTCACTGCAGGTAGTACATGACGTACTAACTACACAGAAACATGCATTTTAAAACTGTGAGAGAAATAAATCGAATCTGTTCGGTATTTCGTGAAAACTGTGATTGTGTTGCATTTATTCAACATGGTAGTAATGTAGTACTGACTATACATAAACAGGTCTAAACTGAGGTAAATGTATCGCATTTGGCTGCTAGTTCGTATATGAAAATAGTGTGTGGCATGCATTCAACGTGGAGCTATGCAATTGCGATGAATTATTCATAGGATATGTAAAGCACTAGTAGTAGGTACTTACAGGGTTCTTAGATTTGATTCGTAAATAACGTCACAGAGTGCACTGCTCATAGTAAAAATGTAATCTGACCTTTGAACTGGACGACCACGTTTAATTGAACCCGAGCACATTTTAAAGGATACATTATATCAACGCTTTACCCTCGGAGAGTATCAGTGGTTTCCATGTCATCGCTGATCTCCCATATTACCCAAACGTTAAATGTTCACCTTTGCAAATGTGGTTTCATAGGTACTGTTTAGTACATGGTTAGCACATTTAATTATCACTATGTTATTGAAGTCTACTTCTATTTACCTATAATCTTAACAGGTGCTCCGTCGTGTACGTTCATATGGCGTATTAGGTTACCTGGATAGCATCATCATATGAGACATACGTATCTTAAATATCAAAATGTGTAATTATATTCATGAGCGTCGAAATGCGTCCTTCATTAACGGTTCAACAGTGGCCGCGTTTAGTCTATGTGTAATTGACACAGTGGTGGTGATAACACTGATATGCGTGAATAGCCATGCATGGTTATCGTATATCTGTACTTTGCAGTAGGTAACAACTGTATGTCACAATTTACCGATACGTATTGCAATCGCACTATTTAAATGATCGGTTTCAGTGACACCGTATTGTAATGATAATGACTCATTGGGTGTATTACGTTTTTAGCGTGTTATGGGTTTTTTAAAGATTGTTATACTAGTTTAAATATATCGAATAAAACTGCAGCATTTCTGCCAATATCAGACTTGGCATATTTAAAAAGAGCATACACTTTCAGATGGTGTTATTTTGGAGGTATTCGAACATGCCATTGTTATACATTAGTTTAATACATAACTGCATTGGATATGCTTGTATTTAGCTTTATTTCAAAATGCTTTACTTGTATTTTGCAATGACACACTGTATTATTCTACAATGTACGAGCCAGTAAAGCACGTTCATTTAAGCATATATCACATGAGGTATGTACACCAATGTATCTCAGATATAGGTTCATTATGTTTCCTGTATGCCACGTTTTGTCAAGTTCCTTCAGTATCGCCTCTTGTCTAGAGTCGCGGTCATTGTTTTCTGTTCTATGTTCAGTGTTCAACCTGCTCAGTTCTGCCTCCATGTTTCAGGTTCATGGTTCCTCTGGTACAAGTCAAAAGTTCGTGTTCCGTAAACATAGTCAGTCACTGCAGACAGTTGTAGGGGGCGACTCCAACCCAGGCCAGTATCAGCTATACAACCGATGTAGCAGCAAGTTTGTGCAAATCAAAGAAGGCGGTCGAGGGAGAAAGGGCCGACGAAAAGGAAGAATTGACGCCCGAGGAAGGATAAAGAATATGGATAGTAAGTACAATTTATACCTACTTCTAAAATTACTATCATATAAGTATGTATTTATGTAATTACTTAATCATGTTAGTATTGATGCATGAGTATTTCACCCATTCGCGACAAATCGTAATAACAATAATAATAATAATAATAATAATATAATAATAATATAGATAATATATATAATAATATAGATACTATCAATAATACTAATGACAATACTACTACTTTAAAGATAACAATATTTATAATCACAATAATAGTAATAATAATAACAATTATGAACATTACACTTTCCAATTATGTTTTTGCAATGTCCTTAAACAGGGACTCACTTTGTAGGCAATTACACATCAAATTAGTATTTCAAACCTTGTCATGACAGGTCGATGGTATTCCGGTCATGTTTGCAAACCATGTCATGACAGATTGCTGTTCGGCGATCAAGTGCAAACCGTATCATATAACGTTGATGTCCTATGCCCTTGTATAAGTGACAGTTAGGTTTCCAGTGATGATAAGTAATAATGTCAGCGCCGTGCCAATTAAATACTCAGCCGTACTAGATGAAAACCATGGCGTAATAATGAAACATTGGTGTAGAACGTTCACACTTGTTAAATCATGCTGTCCAGTGCATACTATCTAATGTTGCCTTGCTGCTGTATTGTATTACAGCCCATTACTTTATTACAAATTATTCATATATTCTATATACATTAAATGTCTATGTGTACAGTTAAAACCCGGAAGTCATATAACCGGTATTTACACCTTGGATACAAAAAAAAGGAGGACCACCCGCGATCTAATATTTACATGAAGTCGTAACCTATACTAACCGATACTTGTACATAAATAATTATAATCCAGCGACTTAAGCTATTCAATATAAATCTGTGTTCAAATATCAGCAGTACCCTAAACCTCCGATTGAACAAATAAGTTTGTTTTTTTTGTAAATTGTATACAAAGGAAGAACAAAATGTAACAAGTCAATTCGTATGAATAGTTATCTCTCTAATACTTGGGTTTATCACGAAGTTTAAGTTTGCCTAGGGGTCGTTTCTCGAAGGTATCGTATCTTCTACGAGAACATCGTACTTCGTGACGATTCCGTATATGCATGGCGAACGTCGCCTTTCGAAAGCGATGAGGTCTCATAGTGGATATGAGACCTTCGAGGAACGATACCACGATCAGTAACCCGCAGTCTGTGTAGTAATGCCACTCAATAAGGAAGAACAGGATATCTATTTGATTGACTGCCATGAACACGATTCGAGGTTTAACCTGATATCTTATGATAGTGATAACGATATCATACACCTGACAGCTCAGAGCTGACTGCGAGCCTGTTTATTTATCTTGCCTGTGCTAAAACCTTACGTCGGGCATTTTACATGAATGTTGTATTTGTCATCAAACGGTCTTGTGTCATAGCAGCGGTCATTGACACCTGCTTGCTAATTCCTCTGGTATTTCATAATATACATGCCCGGGATTTCCACACAGAAGTCCGCATACAGAGAGCCAGCTCCCATTGTTTACCTCAGCCGTATACACATAATATATCCGTTCGTCGAATTGTTTGCAATATAGGCCTACTAAGCATTAACTGAGTTCACAGAATTCGCTTCATGAGGTAAAACATATTTGTCAATGTATAAACTGCAAACCTGTATAATCGACACACAAGTAAGCAAGGCTCATTGATATGTGTACACACACGAGCTGTCTTAGAAATGCACGATACGTTGATTCTAAAACATTAGTAAATATTACACACTAAAGGTAAACGTGTATATTAAATGGTGAGGATATGACGACGATCTAACTCCATTGACCTTGGACGTACACGTGGGTGCTCTATTAAAGGAGCACAGCACGTCTATGTTTAGCTCAGATGGTCTCCCGTATGGTTTAAGATCTCGGCAAGGGGCCTGTCAAGAGGCGCAATCTTGATAAGGGGTTAAGGAGCTATGAAGATATGTGCGGAACGAGCCAATAACCTCTCGAAACCGACTTCTTCAAGCATACGTTTCACCCCCAGCACGGGCTGTAGAAAGCTATATAACTATCGAACGGGACTTAAGTAACGGAGTGCCAGTACCGGTGTTATGTACGCTCGTACACGGTTAAGTGGACGAAGTTATCCTAATATGATTTCTATGATATCGCTAGAATCAGGCCTGTGTTAGATAAAGAATTAACCGTTTATTTATCGATAGGTATACACAACAAATAAAAAAAATGCGAGCACATCTAAACGGTATACGAGGTAGAGACAGTTACGTGCTGCGTTCAATGTCGACATTGTAATTGTATGTGATGGACACTTGAACAAAATAGCGGAATGATATAGGTGTCATTCATGCCAATGCAGCTGTCACTCTGTGTATTGCATATACATGTCACTCAGCCGACATGGCACAAATTGTGTTTTCTCATCGACGAGTACACACGTATATCACGATACAAATGCATATTTACTTTTCAATGTAAGTAGTCTGAAAGTGTAGCGTTCCCTTTTAGCGTTATCAATACGGGCATAGCACGTATATAACCAGAACAACGACCAGACAGGTTGACAGACAAATAAATATACAGGGTTATATTGCTGCTATAAAACAGAACATGCTTTGTTGGTATCCGACAGTAAAGAAAATTAAATCCGGGAGAAAAAAAAAAGAAAAGAAAAGAAAATGTCGGGATTCCTAAATTTGTAATTCAGGTTATGTTGTATGCGGGCAGGAAATGGATGGATTTACGTTACACCTTACTGTCACTCTACTGTATTTGCATGAACGTCGGATTAGTTCGCTCGCGGCTATATGATAATATGTTATGCAACTTATGACTCAATCTTCATAAATGTTATGATACATTGCCGACAGCGAGAGAAGGACATATTGGAAAAGCATGTCAGCAGCCCGGCACACGCCTACCGCAGTAAACGTGCACCTACGAACTCAACAGGTGTATGCAGTGTAGTGATTTCAGTTGACATAATAATAGTAATACAACTAGTAACAATAATACTAATTAGTATAATAATAATATTACTAAGTCTAATAATACTAGTAATAATAATAATAGTAATAATAATACTAGTAATACTAATACTAGTAATACTAATACTAATAATAGTAATACTACTAATAATAATAATAAAATAATAACAATAAAATAATAATAATAATATTAATACTAGAACTACTAATAATAATGGCTACCAATATGCGCCAAAGCCAATTTCTAAGTGATGATCAAATCGGTACAGTTGTATCCCAAGCCATTTGATCAGTGTGCACTAAATGTTCCTCCTCAACGCCCTGGGGCGTATACATACATGTAGATGATTCAATATGCGTATCGTTTGATAAATACATAACATAGTATCAGGCTGAGTCTATCCGTGTCCATGTATTGGAATTGACTTCGAGAAAGACATCCACCCGTATTGATGTCATGGTCCATTTTCTCAGAGGTATCAATGTCACTAGTGTCCGGCTCATTTGTACCTTACACATACGGATTCTGTCGACACGCATATACATAAACACATTCTAGCGGGACCATCCGCACGAAACTGTACGATAGTATTATTTTAGAAACAAACTACTAGTGTCTTCGTGCTGACACTGCTGGCTTCTGTATGGTCATGTTAGCTCATTCTATCCTCAGTACGGAGGTACAGAGAGGTTTGGCAAACGTAGCGTTACGGTTACCATTACCTTTAGGTTATGTGGGAAACCGTGTAGTAGAAATAATGTCAAATATTTTAATTAGTTAACAGTAATTTCCATACGTGTAGCATGCTAGATAGTCGCCAGAAACTGGAAACTACACGTCGGGCGAGTCTCTGACGTTAAATGCTACGTACAAACTGATGACCTAACCGTATCCGTAATGGTGACCGTAGTGTTGCGAAACCTCTCTGATGGCGAAGTTGCACTACGGGTAGCACGTGGGTATCAAAAAGCCTGATGAGAGACATTACCAAGAATATGACAACAGTAAATAACTGAAGACCCTCATGTTGCCTCAACACCGTGATCCAGCCCCGATATTACGACACTTTTCTGAATACGTTTTTGTGTTCAACTCACGTGCTATACTAACAAAAACAGGACGTTTTATGAACAACATTCTGAGTTGAATATGAAATCGTACTCGGAAAGGTTTCGTAATCTCGAGGCCCGGATACCCATCTACTGGCGGTTCGCACTGAGATATGCGTTACGGTTCCTTTACAATGAGCATTGTTCTTACGCCACATACGCTTGGAAAGCCAACAGCACTGGTTGGAGACATTTGACCCTAAGAAGGATCACTTACATTATGCCTGGATCACTTTCATGACGAGTGATCACAGGGCTCGGATTAAACCTGTCTTTGACAGTATCTGGTTCTGGCTCAGCGTGGTGTCCTGAGTTAGTGTCCAAAACATTGAAACCGGTGGCGAAATATAAGCTTTATATATTATGCGCTGAACATATAACTAACGACTAGCGGGGTAGGCATACGGGTTAACTGCCATCAGGGAATGCGGCAACAATCGGATAATGTTCTGATTAACCTAATTTCGCCGTTATCATATTCGACCTCACGTCGGCATTGACCATTAGATGGATTACTCGTACATTGACCATTAAATGGATTACTCGTTTTCAAATAATATAACCTGATGGCGTAGGTTGATATGGGTTTTTTAACAAAGGATTCTGATCATATTTTCACACAAAGGAACGAATCTGGTGAAGATGTTCGTATAGTCGTAGGGTTAAACCTCAAAGTCACGTTCGTTTAAAATACCAATAACGTTACCTTCTATTAATATATAATAAATAATACTCGATATAATGGTGGTCCTCCGATAATGGTGTATCGTACAGGTGGAGATAGCCCGACTCATATTGGCTTTACAGAATAGTTTAAAAACAAACAATACAACCCAAAAAGACAAGAAAAAGTACCCAATAAACAAAAGTAATAAAAGCATGAGATATAGTCTAATGATATGCTGGCTCAAATAAACGTTATTATTGTGCTGGGGTTCCGTGCTTACTAGGCTAATATATTCCCGCATGCAGTATGTACCTTCTTGAGATCAAAGTAAATATACCTTTAATGAGAGGCGCTCCTCGATGTGATTCTCCCTCCCAAGTAGGTTTGCGTAGAGCCAGATATCTGCATGTCAGACAATTTACTAAGATATGTGTTCTTGGCATGACACAACGTCCCCGACCCACGATGTAGAATTAGTTAAAGTGCATGCGTTTAAATCGCAGGTCAAAGCCGGCGTTTGCCTTAATGCGCCCGTATGCTGACAATGTACAATGCTAATAAGTTATAACTTACGTTTATTTTTGGAATTACAATTAAGAATGAGCATCTAAAAAAAGGTAGCACGTATCGTGTTTAAAAAAAAAATTGATTCGGTCGTACGACGTAACGCAATTGTTTTATCACAATAGCACTATTGTTCTAAGAAATTGTTCGCATAGTTTGTGTGTATAATACTATATCAGTTTGGGTCTACGTGATTAAAGCATCATCTAGGATAATTTTTTGTGTGGCTTTCCTATTACTTAACCATCACAAGAAAAGGGTATCTACGATCGTAACCAACGCATATTTGTATACGTTACGTGTGGTTCAGATCTGTCAAGATGATAATGATAGTATGTACTTTTGTCTATCTTCGTATCTGTGAGAGGTATCCGTAAATTAAGTAAGTTCTGATGTATGCCGGTACGTTTCTTTAACATCCAATTATAAACCTAGCTACTTGAAGTCGCTGGTCAAACACAACGCTATTGAAAGTTGACTCAATGTAGTTCAGCAAAACAATATCGTTCTCACTGACACTGAGAGCATTGGTTTTCTTTCATTACAATAGGCTGAGAGGCATTGATTTAAAAACGCATTAATACCTTTCGACCAGGAGATTTAGTCTGCCAAAGGTGTGCAACCCTGAAACCCACACGATTAATTTAATGTAAATATATTCAGAAATTACCATCGTTAGCATCAGGATTACAATGCGAATGTCAACATTCGTCTTATGTGGAAATCTTAGCGCAATGCATTGCAATGAACGAACTAGTAAAGCACTGCCAGTATGACATGCGCAGTAGAATTAATACGTCTGGGATCTGTCTGTGTGCACGGTGCTGCCATCTCGCGTGTCTTCTCCGCCTATCCCCACCAGTCGCCATCTTCACTGGATACCTACCAGAATACAAAATACGAAACTGAGGGCCAGGTGGCTTCATGAGACCACCAGTAGGAATGTTCTATTGCTGTGTTTGAATCTCTGAAACAGATTATTGGGTAAACATTTTAGTAATCTTTCACCGAGCATTTGGACAGTATAAACCGATTTCTGAAATACAGTAGGCCTACATACGATACATTAATATATGCATGTGTATGTGTGTGAGTGTGTGTGAATATGTGTGTATGGAGGGGGGGGGGGTTGTCTGTGCATGTGCGCGGGCGTCTGTGTGTAGATATGTAATTGTATATATAATTAGATAGATAGATATGCAGATTACTATTGGTTATGCTAAATCAAATGAGCTTTGCGTTATTGAAGTAGCAGCGTATGACAACAAACATGTGCCGTTTGTCTTGGTTATCTCCAATATCTATATATATCAAGGATACTAAGTTCAATGCTAACGATAATCCTACAGTAAACACGACACAGTTATTGAGTCTGTAAAGTGTACCGTCACTGTATGTCTTGTTACAATTCCGACCCGCGTTCCATCTGATCACGTGACAGCAGATAGAGATGTTCGGATTCCTCTGCACCTGCGTGAAACAGTAAACGTCGAAATAACGTAACTAGAGACGTCGAGTTTGCGTACGTACGTAATGGCCTTGTGCATAACACAAGTACAACTCGTGAGCGCGTGTGCGTTGACACTGCGTTGTCGCTGCGTAAATCATCGACAGTTTAGCTGATAATACTGTTTACATGGTTAATATACATTAATGTCGTTAACATATTAAAGCCGTGTTTTCTCTAAGTATGTTTACAAGTATGTAATGCAATTTCGTGTGACAAAACTAGTTAATGTTAACGACATTGCAAGCGGATTATCACGTTACCTTTGTTCTTTAAATGTAGCCGCCATTTCTTACGTCCACTGACGTTGTATACATTCAAGCGGTTGCTACATGTACTTCAGGTATGTGCACTATACAGCAGTAGTTTTTTTTTCTTCTATCCCGGGTGTGCACGAGTAGATAGTATAACGTACGTACACCGCCGGGTGCACCAATTGTGTGAAGCATTGCTTGAGCTTAAACATTGCCAAGTATGTCATTGTGTATCTGAGAACAAGAGTGTCCCATTTCGTTCCTGAAACCCCCTAGACGAGTCGGGCGTTCAACCGGTTCTTCATTCGTTACGTCTACATTGTATCGGCTCTAAAGCTAGCCTTGCCATGAGCGACGTACATGCAAACGTCTCATCATTTCTTCTACCGGATTGACCCTGTTTGTTGCTACATTGACCAACCTTCTTCGAGAACCTCAGACCACGAGGTGTGACAAATATCCTACACCCGTCACCAGAAAATTCGAACCAAGTACTCAACAATGCCAACCGCTGGCGGGTCTAAAGAATTTGAAAAGTATGTGTCGGCTGGATTAACCCCCGAGGCTTGATCGCTTAACAAAGCTGTCTTGACATAAGGAAAACTTACTTTGTGTGCATGTTCCAGTTCGTGTTTTCGTGCATTATGTCTGAGATTGTCCTGTTTAGATTCACGTCTCAATACCAATATGTTTATCTCTTTCAGCACATTTAATGTTCGAGTCACACCCGGGCGGCAGAATATACATTCGGAGTTTGCACAGAAAAAAGTACATCTGCTTTAATAAAAAGGGGAAACTTATATTACGGGTGAGTCTATTTAAATATTTCATGAATTTGACTTTACAAATGATGAATTTAGCGACACCATTGGCAGTGCATGTATTTTGGATATGTATGATGACAACTTCACGAACCCTCACACACACACATACACGTGCATGCCAACATGCACACACACACACACACATACGCACACACACACACACACGCACACGCATACTTAGTCAGAAGAGTCACACATCATAGCCTTAACGATGCGATATTATCAGACACGTATCCATGAAGTTCGCGAAACAAGATCTATCATTAACGACCTCGGGTAGATCACGGGGTCGACACCGAGTCGAGGTCGTGTCATAAGCTCGTCATACTCTTGTTATCTCACATGGAAGCTACGGAACGGTAAGTTCCCACTCCATGACCCTATGACGTCACTTCCGGATCCGCCAGTGTTAGTCATCGCTGGTAGTTTCACAAACAGGCAACTGACATTTAAACAGGTGTATCGCTTTTAGATGATTAATCGAGTGTGTATAATTTTAAGGGGGTCGGGCATCGAATATTTAACATTTGAACATAATTGAGAGAGAGAGAGAGAGAGAGATAGATAACAAAACATATAATTTATATATAAAGTTATACTAATTGTATTAGTCTGTTGGCAGATGCATATTTAATTTAAATACTATAGCATTGCCATCGTATACTCAGACACTCGGTATTCCTAGACGCCAAGACTATCATTAATAATATAGCAATACAAGCTTGTTTACCGGCGAGTTTCCCCACAATTCGCTAGGTTTGGTCTAACGTTGCACGGGTGGCGCACAGTGTATACATACAGCAAGGTGGGTGGGTCTAGTCTACAACACTGGGTCCTTGGTCTATGTTTAGGATACTGGCCGCCCGGAGGGTTCGCGTTAACGTCTCGGCCAAGACAGGCCTATAATCAAAGATTCCCTGCTAGCCTGTAGCTGTTTGTTAGTGTGCCCAGAACCGGAAAAATACAGTCTTTATTCTTTATATAGACAGAAGCAGCACACAGGGCTCTGTGAGACGAGTGTGTAGGGCAGACAGAAGCCACCCAGAAAACAAAACTACGGATTATGAATGCCGTGTCACTGGAGATGCATGTGTACGTGTATATCAGATTAACCATTGCAGAAAAGGCCTGTTTGTGAAGTTGTTTAAAAGAGATACTCTTAAATACTCATTAATAATTAATTGATGAAAACATGTATGTTAACAATATAATACAGACACATTAATATATACGCATTGTAGTATTAGTTGAGATAAGTGGTTAGAAATGCGTCCATGCATATTTGACTTCCAATGTTCGTGTTGGCATACATTCCCTAACATTGCGCTCTCGAATATCGTGGTCTCACGGATCACTACGATAGCGTTATGGTCAGGAGTGTTACGTGGAAGAGTGTCATGCTTATAGGTGCACCAGCGAGTCCTGTCCAGACACTCGACCATGCATACGTGTCCACTGTTAGCATGCACTCATACGTACATTGACACTTTCTGGACGCGGTGCATCTAGCAATTGACGACACGTCAGGGCGGAGGTTTATGCCGATGTCTCTTCGCCGCCTTTTTACCCCCGCTGACATTTCACTTAGAAGAAACAGACTGAAATATGTGATACACAAAGCTCGTACGCGTAACTCAAATGTTTACGGATAGATTTTAAACGCATCGCCGCTTTATCCATCTTCCTATTGTTGGTCAACTTTTCATAGCTTATTTTATTGCCAACGTATATGTAGTTTTGCAAATGTCATCCTTCTATAATCCCTTTAATCTTTAAACTACCTGTCTATCAACTTTGTCATGTTTAAACCTCACTAATGTGTTATATATTCATGACTCCAGTAAATGGTAAAGATAACAACACTAAATGTAACTAGCTAAAAGCATGATCGTCGTTTTCCTATCCTCGTTTTGGAACTTTATATTTTGAAGATGACGAAGTAAAATTTAACTACGAATTTGATTGGTACTTAAGAAAAAAAAAAGCTACAGTGTATGTTGAACCTAGGAGTCCGTATATGTGCACTATGCCACTCATGCATGCTTTATGTGTTGGTATGCTAGCAGGCATACTTCGAATGATGTCCACTTCACATAGTCATAGACCCTGTGGCAAGAGGGAACCATCACCGACAAAACTTCTGAAATACTTGTCCGTTCTCAATCTCCTTCCTATACCATCTCTATCCATTGCACATATGTTACCGTTAATGAGCAGGCCATTGCCACTCATGCCCACACGCTAAATGCGTTCCATATAATTCATTAAACCACATAGCGATCAGGAATGTAACCTGTTCATGAACCAATATAGAAATGGCCAATGTACATCACGCATTTGAGCTTATATCACTGCATGTAACACTCGTGCAATTTAGTATGCGTTATTGTATAGTTTGTTCTATGCAAGCGCGGGAATACAAATGTAATCTAGCTTACGTAAACATTATACATGGAATGCATGCTATACTTCTCATAGTGCTATTTCAAATAGCTGTCTGGCTGCCAAGCAAGATTTGCATTGCTGCAGCTTACCAGTCCATGCACACGTATTAAGTACAGTTTTATCTACGAAAATAACTTCGAAATGGTAGAGTATATGTTACAATATGTCTTTACCCTCTCTATGAGAAGACTGTAAATTGATACTATACTCAGTACTTCCAAAGTCCTATCACTTTCAAGTAGCAATAGCCTTAGCAGAAAACAAAGTACAATGTACTGCATAGCTATATTTTATTGGCAGGTAACTTGTAAACTTTGCGCGGCTGATGCCCGACCTATAGATAGGCCTCTACAAAAGACGTACAAACGCTGTCAGTCAAGACTACAGTACGAATGTGAGCAATGTTCTACCGCGAACAGAGATAGATATATGTGTGTGTATATGAGCGCTGAGACATGGACGATTAGCAGTCCTATAGTACTCCTTTGAAACGAGAGGACTGTCCCCGTACATTCTATGGACAGGTTTTATGACAGCCTTTCTCTTGTCGTGGAAATAAAAGGAAGCATTCTCTGGCCACGCCGAGTTACTATACAGGCGACGTGTCTATTCGATGTTGGCATTTCAATAAGCAGTAATATGTAAGACTTTCTCCCTCCCTAAATCGCTGTCTATTCGCATGGTATGTGAGTATAACCTGCGCTAGACAGGTGCTGAAAGAGCCTCTTTTTACTAGTATCCAATGACGTGTCAACCGACGTATGCATGCTCACAACGCGTCTGTGTCTTAACCGCTCTGTATTTACGTTAGGCAACATGAACATTCTACGAAATTTAACATAGTAATTATCGTGGATAGAAAAAGTGCATGTGGTTGTTTAATTTGTGTTTGATAGTATTCCACAGTTTACCGTAACCAAGAACTTTCAATATAATATATGCGCAGTATATATTGATCTTGGGGAACGAGTTGGTTGTTGTGAATTAATAGATTACATTACTATTTACGACGAAGGTGACCGTCTTTGTACTTGACAGTAGTTGTCACTGTATGTCAGGTTACTCAATGTATCACCGTTTCTGATATCGCGGTGTGTTCTACTGATTCAAGAAATCATGATGACAACGCGTAATGCTTTTAATAACGTTATGATGTTGCGCGTAATGCATTGGTGCAATGTAACTAAACATTCGGTCGTGTAGATCTGACGGGCATCGGTTTTCACACGTTAGGTGACGATAGCCACCTGCTTCTTGGCGGGATCTGAGAAGTTCATTGCAGGTCTGCCGTATCGCTGTTGGCGAGCGGGAACTTTGTTCTCCGTCACAGCCACAGTAATACGTCTGTGATAAGAACTGCAGACTAGAATGAAGTTGGTATAAGTTGTGTTGACACACTCCCCTGTCGAGCGACGTATTCATTCACATTTCCCCAACACGCATGTACGCCTTCTTCAGAAGGGGAACAAGCCTAAAGGTTTACGAGCTTTCGGTTAAACGTACAGCTGTTGTCTGCAAACCGCTGACTTTCTTACCCCCGTGATTGTTAATTCAGGACAGAAATGGGCCAATCTATTTTACATACTAATACAGTTTCATATTTCGTATGAAAATACATTCACTTCGGTTAATCCACAGCAAACACAGCTCAAATAGCACGGTTCATAAATGGCCTAGCTTTTCACATGAAGTTTCAAGGTGTGCCAGCAAGGTAGTACGACGCTTATGTGCTTTTATGCCGTAGGAATGCGTCCGCATATCTACACAGAGTAGGTCTGCACAGTGTGATGACGTGTGGATAGTAGACAGCATGCATTGCCTTCGCATGTGTCTGTCTGTGGACGGAGTCAGGACCTATGGTGAAAGCAGACACCATGAAAACACCGCGTGTTGCAAGTGCTCGTCCCAGACTGATACAAACCCTTCTATGTTCGGCTAATTTCGTATAAAGGGATTGCGGTTTATTCATACTCTCAGCAAGGATACACTTACCGCGAGTAAGCTGGATTGTTTGGCCAGCATGTGCCTCTAGTGCTGATTTGCGCCCCTTGTTTGGATATATTTCTATCGGATTATGACAATGTTTCCTTTCCCCTGTTCAGCTGCTTCATGCGTGCCTCGGTGCATCGGGGACGCATTTCGCGATTTAGAACGCAGCTGGACTCGGAGTCTCTCCACAGCCCTAGCCCAACATTCAATTTGTTTTCCTGTTCAGCTCGAGAGGTTTGCTTCGGCTTTGGGGCCAGTATACCTTCTGGGCCCGTTCAGTACTTAAAACGCTGTTTTGATTAAACACACTGAAATGGAAATTAGGCAACTAAACACTGGCTCCTTTTATGTTATTCTTGCTTGAAGTTTTAATATATCGTCTAGATCGACGTACTGAATGCATTACGGAGTAGGGTATCAATGCACTTCTTGCTAAACTAATTGCATCCCATGACACGAAACGCCTTCAAACATATTAATGTAAATATTATTTCCATCTATTAACCAAGAACACGCTACGAAAACAACCGCAGATATATCAAATACTTGCTTAAGAATATATAAATGTTAAGACCGTGATACCCATTGAATATTTTGATTTTTGAATTAACTCGGCCGCAAAGGTATTGCAATTAAAGGGACTGGTATTAATGCGAATGTGACTGTCCAAGCATAGTCTATTTCCACATAAGCTTCTACGTATGCTCAACACAATCTGATAATCAGATATAAAATACATAATTGCAATGCTACAACTATAATGCACAATAATGACATATGGTGGTATTTGCTTAGCAGTCCAGTCAATGGAAATCCGCAATCCTACCACCGTGATGGTAAATGAAAAAACTCGAATATCCCTTTGCTTCCGTGTAAGCAAATCATGTTCTCCGCTTAGTTCCACAATGCGTGGCACCTCACACCAATTACCACCCTGCCGCTCCCAACGCAATAACTTCCATTGAAACCCAGTGTCCCCCGTACAGTCCAATACTACATGTTGATTATAGAAATAATGCCAAGACCATCTAGTACTAATATTGAAATGTGTGCAAATACGAGGCTAAATACAGATTTCTACACCGTGTTGGTTTTGTTGGTGGTCAGTCAAACGTATAGGTACACCTAGAGCTGGACAAGACACGTGTATATATAGGACGAGTTAGAACACAGCGTATGTAGCCGTGAGAAGACACGTTACAATAGTATGGTGACTGTTGTCATTTGTTATTGACCAAAACAAAAGTCCTCAGAACAATGGTGTCGCTATATTCACTTGAATGATATCGCGATTTTTAAGTTTCGTATGTTTTCTAAGTTACATTAATATTATGTTTTTATTGTATTATGTTATTTTCTTTTGAGGTGTAGAGTTGGGGGTGGGAGTGTGGTAAGGGTTGTGTTGATGTACAATTAAATCCATCTACATACTGGTGTAGCCGTGTTAGATATAAGATGATCCTACTGGTCTCGCCCGGAGGCGTTACATTTGTTTGCTAACTCGGTAGAACCTTTGACCCGCAATCCAGCAACTCGGGTTCGAATCCCAAGGTATCGTTTCTCTAAGCTCTCGTATCCACTACGAGATCCTAGCGCTCTCGTAAGTGCCCACTCGCTACGTATAACAGATCGCTACGAGGGTGATTATGGGCTCGTAGCTTCGAGAAACGATACCCATGATCGGGACGACCTGTGACATTAGTACGCATCTATATCAATGCTATCTACTTCTGCTTTACGCAATAATATAATTATAGTGATATGGCATGATATACTAATGTTCGAGTTGTTATTAAAGGGCTAACCTAAATCGAATACATCTTGGTTGACATGTCTATGTTTATTTGTTTTTTTCACCATTTACTTATTCTGTTCTCTGTCTGTTCCAGCATACTGAGACATCGCTATGCCTGTTTAAACAGGTCCCCACCTTCGACAACTACACAGAATTGAAGTCCGTTGCCAACCCTCGCTGGTATATCGGCTTCAATAAGAAGGGCCGCCGATTAAAAGGTTACGCCAATCGCATAGCGAGAAAGAAATCGTGTTTTAAGTTTGTGGTGATGAAAGTGAACAGACGCAGAAACCAGCATCATCGCTGGTCGCCTCTAAGACATACAGACCATGCGACGTTGTCTGACATTCTGAAAGGAGAAAGTTGATATTATCAGCAATAATGTTTTAGTTTTCGAGGAAAATCAACGTTCCCGGATTCCCGCGTGGACTGCGCATTTCCGGAAGTGCAAATGATAGCTCACACAATGCGGGTCGTTTGCTTGTGAGAGTGGGTGCCGACATTGGTTTTCTTGGAGGGCAGTGATTGTCCACTAGGCTAGCGGAGGACTATAGTGCAATTTCGTCCAAGACTGAACCTTCCGTCTTCGTGGAACCACAGCAAGCAACCACAAGCGTCCATGGCATCGTAACCTAGCAACCGTGACATCATCAGCATCAGATGCACATGGTCTATCCAATCAATGCATGTCATGCATGCAGGATCAGACCAAACTGGCGAGTCACCCATTACCTCAGCAGTCACGTGATGCCAGTCGCCATATTTCACTGTGACGTCATCAGGGATATTTCTTTCGTGAGTGTCGATGCAACGCTGGATGATTTCGACCACAGGAACCCCCACACACACACTCGGGTAATCAACCACACACCTAGTGACTAGACTACGAGTCAGTGTGCAACTTCAGTGGATGGTCAGTGACCACCTTTGATATGTAGATATATACCAGATACCCAGACTGACATCACTGTATAGTTCACGTAATATAGACATGGAGTATATCACCTACTCGACATCAAATCATTTCCCCCCATCTGAACATCCGAACACGGATCAGGTCAAGGACGCCTACACGACATAAATATGGTGCAGGATTAAGGCTTGAACGTGGGAAAATATGCGTAGAGAACGACCACATACCGTGGTGTCAAGGCCGACCTGGTCCAGATCAAGGCCGACCGGAGACCTGTGTAGGGTCATACTACGAAACTAACTGTGCTATGGCATTTGATTCCATGTGTACCGCAGTGCTATGAGATGAGTATTATCCAGTGTACTTGTAGCTCACTACAGTCAGCTGAGGCGAACCACAATGATCAACGGCGAGCTTAGACTGCATCTCGTGAGATTATGAAAGCTTCACCCTCATGTCCTCATTAATTATCATCATTAATATTTGTGCATTTGTGTCATAAACCGTTTCACAAAGCTGATGTAATCTTGAGATCTTGTGGATCTGATCAAACAATCTGATTTGCTTCTCCTTTCCCAAGTTTGTACAATTTTCGTGAAAGCAATTATTGAAGTGACGTTCTGCAGGAACTTAGCTTACATCAG
Organism: Lepetodrilus tevnianus; assembly: GCA_032361465.1. Lineage (NCBI taxonomy): Eukaryota > Metazoa > Mollusca > Gastropoda > Lepetellida > Lepetodrilidae > Lepetodrilus > Lepetodrilus tevnianus. The sequence goes on along the minus strand of JAUTBX010034449.1, from coordinate 2,327 downwards.
ATCTGTTGAAATTGTCTGTGTAAAAACCTTCTCAGAGTCGGTCCCCCCAAAGATCCCTCATCTCCCTTCAGGCCAGTACCTCGTTACCCCCTCTCCGACCTCTCCCACCTCCCACCTCCCTTCCTCTTCTTTCGTGTTTGCTCTTTGCCCCTTGGTAAACGCTACCACAGGGTTGAATGGTGCTATTTTTTGTTACACAATGTTCACAGTATCCCTCTATGTTTTGTTCGTTACAACCCCGAGGTCTTTTACCTAGAGCCAAGTAAGATGAAAGTGTGATGGTTGGGATGTCGTCAAGCAGTGTCAACGGTTACGTGGCTGTTTCGTTTAATAACCTGCAGCGTATATACATATAGCGCCTGTACCTGCCACTCCGAGAAATATTGCTAAAATATTTTAAAAGAGTGCATGGTAACTTATACAAAGAGTAATCGGGCATTAGTGTAATATCCACTAGATATGTTTAAAGGTAGGACAAGCTGTGACGTTATCCATTGCCGAACACCTTCTGTCGTTCAACTCGTCAGCATTCCATGGTATTGGCCAGAAATGGTACTTGCAAGACGATAAATGCAGCACAATGACATTCTTTTACTCAAACAATAGAAATGATCGCAATGTCCAAATTGGAAACGTGCTTGCCACAGAGGTCAAAGGTCGACCAGATGTGGACATTGAAGATCCGGTAATGGTCACCTCTGATGGTAATCCATGTATTTTCTCTCGGTCTGAGGAGACAACGTGGTCATCCTAATCATTGCTCAGACTAACTTGATATGTTGGTCAATACGATCAGTGAGCCTCAAATCCAACTGTCTCTGGCCATGTGTGCTAGAACCCGGTCTGACGCCTTACCAGCTGCCAGGTTAAACACCCTCTCCATCGTGCTAATGCCACGTCAAACATGGGTCCGCTCAGTCAGAGCCTGTTGCGCAATTCAGTGATTGGACCCAGATTCATACTCTCGAATTCAGATTAACAATGGTTTTATAACCTGTAGACAGTCCAGCATTTGGAACGAATACACGATAACGTTATCAACTAATTGACATCCCACCATCGCAACCATCACCACCCTACCCCATGTTCTGTCTCGGCCCCCCCCCCCCCCCCCCCCCCCCCATAGAACCATGGAGTCCACCCACACGCATAATTTGTCTTGTCAAGGGCATAATTCGGGTTAACAACTGATACCAATTCGAATCAAGCAACGCCATGACGAGTAGATATCCAATACAATATCATGATCGTAGAGGGGATGGTATGTCCTAGTTGGACATATATTTACAGTATACAGTCCAAGGGGCCTATTCTCGAAACTATCTTGCGATCGTACTATGATCTTAACGATTCTAGTATGGCTACGAACTGTTCTTAGACTAAGAAGTTCGTAAGAATGTTTCGAGAATAGGGCCCCCAATAATAGCTAGCATATCCTCACTTTTAAAGGCAAATTTTTCAAACGTTCCACCTCAGATTTCGTGCTCCCTGGACGTGGTACATGAAACAACAAGGGACCGGCAAGTAATAATACTAGTGTGTAATCGCCTTTCACATCTGTCAGTTGTACAATTTCTTCATTTTGCATCTGATCTCGTATGCAAATATACCTGTACATACTGAGTGTATCATATTGTTGTATAAGCCAAAGATATATTTATTTAAAGAGATGATGTACATACTACAAGCCCTGTCACGTGTTATTTATGCACTTAGTGCGATAGCTACATCAGCAAAATAACAATAAAACCCTTAAACATATGTATACTGATATTTTTAGCGTTTTTTATTTTACTTCTACACGAAGTTGTCTAAATGGATTCTTATTATGAACGAAGGAAGGAAGGAAGGAAGGAAGGATACCATCAACGAAGAGTCTCTCGCCACCATTCCTCATTTCCAGACAACGTGAATCTGTTACGTTGATAGACTTTGTACAAGTCATTCCTCTATACCATGCAAGCATAATGTAATAGCCAGCGTTTAATTATATTAAGAAACGACACATTTACCAGCTATCGAGTACATAATTTACTGTTTATGTTTCCGCATTAATCGTATACATATATTTGATTTATCAATCTGTAGAAATATCAAATTGCATGTTTACCGTAAATATCTGTATATTGGATTATTGTCATTGATAAACGTGTTATTCTAACAGATCATGGAGTTAAAACATATTTATTGATAGTATCCACATGCACACACACACACACACACACACACACACACACACACACACACACACACACACACACACACATACACGTATAGATAAAACAAGTATTAGAAAGAGAGAGAGAGAGTGTGTGTGTGTGTGTGTG
>JAUTBX010034338.1:0-13432 GCA_032361465.1 Lepetodrilus tevnianus | reverse complement strand
TTGTATTGAAATATTGATAAATAATATTATGAAGTAAAAAGAAAGAAAATAATAAATATGTCTTGTTTTGTTGTACACGTACAATATTCTTATCTAAATGAAAGGGCTACTATGGACAATACCTCAGTATTTTCTGTAAGTTAGAATACACTTGCTTGTAAAATTATCGTAGATTTTGGAGGCAAACGGATCTGCCCTAAAGAGCTGTGCCTGATCCAGTAGGGAAAGGGTTAACTATTGTTCATCTATCCTCTCTGCATTGTAGCAATTTTCAGTGGGAATGTGGTGGAAATATGTGTAATGTGGAAATTTGTGTTTGAAGATAGCAAATAGCCCGTTTGTAGGTACCAATTCGTGGAAGCAGCTGTAAAATATTATTCTTAAGCTGCCAGTTTATAGGGGATGTACCAATTCGTTGAAGCAGCTATAAAATATCATTCTTGAGCTGTTCAAATGGGTAGATTACATGTACTAGTATCATGAATGTAGCTTTGAAATATTGGTCACATCGACAATCTCTTGTAAAATAATTATGGGTGCACATTATGTAATTAACTGTGTATGAGTGAGAGGGAGAGAGAGAGAGAGAGAGAGAGAGAGAGAGAGAGAGAGAGAGAGAGAGAGAGAGAGAGTTGTCACCTAGTTACTTAGTATGCAGGAAATGTACGGGGAAAATAGTGACAATACTAGTATATTATAACGAAAATTCACCGAAATTTAAAAGAATTGTTTTGCTTGAAATTGCTATAGTCGTAGGACTTGTAAACGACACCCTTACAACAATTATGATAATTAGTCTATATATACTTATGATACTCCAGACATCACGTCAGCCCGAAGACCGATAGGGCATTACATGTCCTCTACATGTAATATAGATATCAAATATCATCTACAACATACAGGGTAAAGAAATTCCGTTCGTGACTATTGTGAAATATACAATGCATAGGTGCAGTGATGAAACTCATACTCAATTGTTTACCTGGGACACAGTTTATGTCTGGTTGTACAGTGTTGAAACTCAAATTGTGTTCATGAACTATTGTAGAAAATATATGTTATGTGTTATGTTTTACAGTTAGTTCAAGTGGTAATTAAAAACACTGGCACAATTTTACATCTAGCATACTAATATGATATAGCTGTAATTGTATGTGCTGAAACATTTGCAGTATCGTCTTGTTACAAATGGGTGTTCCCTCATCATTCTCTCTCTCTTCTCTCTCTCTCTCTCTCTCTCTCTCTCTCTCTCTCTCTCCCCCTCTGTGATAGTGTTTAGAAGGAAGGACAGAGGAAAACATTCTAGAGGGTTAGGGTAGGCCTCCTTAATAAGGGGACGAGGTGTTGCCTAAAACAGACACAATCGGAGAGAGAGAGAGAGTGTTCCTGTATCAGCCATTATTTTGCCTCCTACAACTAAATCATTAATGTACTAGCTTATTTCATTATATTGCACTACACACTTTACATTATGGTATGTATACCAATCCTCCCAAGTATTACAAAACCGCCGCCAGATTTCTTGGGGATTGCTCAATCCCTCAAGTTGACCTCCACGCATAGAGCTACCAACTCGCATTTATCGAGTAGAACTGCCTTTGGTGCCTTGACGCATCGATTGCCCCCCGCTGACGTCACGAAGACGCATTCGTATGACCCCGTTTACTTTGAATGAAACTCAATATATGATAGTACCTGAAATGTGTATTTAGCCAGCTGGAAGCCGACACTGCGACCTCGTGTGTTCAATACGCAGAAATAAAACCGTAGCTAAAACCAGTTTTCTATGGAGAGAGTTTTTATTCCCAACCCGATGTTCATGAACGTCACCGTGACCGAAAACCTGACTTGCATAATTTGGACTCCCTAGCATAGGCCTTACATTCATTTAATTGATTACTCATTAATCGTATATCATTGTTTAACCTTCCTGGCTACTGTAGGTAGGCATAAGCTTCCAAGGAAATGTGCAGTTGTGTTCATTACTGGATATAGGTAATCAATACTGGCTTGTGTATTTATTATAATTTCAGGACCGGACATGATCAGCGAGTGCATGTTGGTCATCAGATATATGTTAATGTAGGTCTAAATGTAAATTATTTGAATTGCATACTGTAGCTAAATCACTTGTTATAGCACAAATTATTTAATAAATATGTTAATATTTCCGTGCATTGAATTCTTGATGAAGTACAGGTATGAAGTGTAGGCATTCTTATTGGCCTTTATACTAGGGCGGCATGGCATTGTAGGCACACTCGATCAATGTAGATGGCAAACAACTAGCATGAACGACTATTTATATATTTATAAACTTGCTTGGATAGTTTTGACATACTATTATGTCGAGATTGTACCCAAACAATCAACAACCGTCAAACATGTATAACAAGTAGCATTCCAGCATTAATTTATATATTAATAGTGCACTCAATCTCATGTATAGTATAGCTTAGACCAATGCCTATATACATAAGTTGTTCTGTATTATTTGCACTATATTATATAGGTCTAGTAGGCTACGTTCGTAGGCCTATATTTATTTGGAGCTTTCCTAAGTTTGTTCTATACCCATACACTTATTAATAGGCTTTAGTATCGAGGAATGTGTAACACAATGGTTTGTTTTCAGCAGCTGCTGCATGTATATTATATGCATGAGCATGTCTCCACAGTCATTGGCATTGCTACTTGATCGATCGCAAGTCGCAAATTAAGTACATGACCGGTGGTATAGAAATTAACGTTTACTCTGACAAAATTCCATTCGTATAGTATAGACTTTCTACAAATGTTAATTTTACGATTCGGATGCTGTGTTTCCATCTCTCTCTCTTCTCTTCTCTCTTCTTTCTCTCTCTTCTCTGTCTCTCTTCTCTCTCTCCAACCTATTTATATATAGAAAACTGCCCAGATGATAAAAGTTTGCTTACAGTTACTATCAACGTTGCTAATAATTATTTTACCTATATATATAATATTAATATTCTTTATAAACACGGGTGCATGCACTTCAATTCTACATGAATGTACATGTGTGTTCTTATAAGCATATACCATGAGCATAGCCTATACAGTGCCAATGACGTACGTCTATTTGTTGTATAAATTGTTCTGTAATCTGACTTTTTGACTTAGGCCTAGCTATACCTATACATGTGTATATGTAACATTACATATTTGATAACCGTGTCTCAATGACGTTCGTCAAGCCATTGTGCCCTGGAGCGTATATATGTAGGTAAGATGTCCATTCAATGTTACACCTTGAGAATGTTGCGTAATATCCCAGACCATTTATGAACAATTTGACAGTCGTAGTAATGCTTGCAAGTTCATACATGATGTAAAATGCACTATTCCTTTTAAAGAAAACGTTTTGCAATGTGACATCCGTTATATAATATGAATAGGTGAAGAAGTGTGTACAATTATAATATGTATACGGCTAAGTAATGGTTATATACGAGTATGACAATGTGTTATACGCTTACAGTTATAGAAAATTAAAACAAAAATAATAAATGTAGTATAAGTGTACCGCTATAAATTTATGCGCGAACGAAAATAACTTTATTTAAGTAGTACGGTTTATTTATGATTTAGAACACTAGTTTAATATATTGTTCCATATATAGACACGTTTATACAGTGCATACACATATTTTTCTCAAAGCATGTGTACGGTTAGTATTAAGCGGAACTGTAGATGGGATTATACATGTTCTACAAGTGTACCATTATGTATATAAACGCGGTAGTGTTATAAATATGCATGAATGTGCTGGCATAAAAGTGGATTATTTAATAGTGTTCTATACATAGCTGTATAGGCCTACTATTATGAATAGTTATTCCGGTGCGGATATACTATAGTGAAAATAACTCGGGGAATAGATACATGAACATGCATGTACAGGTTTGCTTGTTCAAAGATTGTGTGCGTAAATTAGTTCCACGTAACAGTATTTTATTTGTATAATTGTTAAGTTTCAAGTTTCAAGTTTTCAATCATGTCACCCCGTTTTAATATATAGGTCAGTGGTACAATGCTGTGTATGTATAGCGTGTATGTTTGCATTGCGAAAACTAGACCTGAATAGGCCATTATTGGAAGACATAGGGCCTATATATAGGGGTCCCGGAATCAATGTTCGCGAAAGTTACCTTTCCGACGCAAAATTGATAGGATGCACTGACTGTAGAGTGGCAATGCAGTTATCATCCTTGGTCTTATCAGTAGAAAGCGACTTCAAACCCCAATTTAAAAATAAAATTAAAATTAAAAAATATGTTCACTAATAACGTATATAATGTAGAAAGTTTTTGTTTCTTTTTTAAACGTTGAAAGTCACATTGATTGAAAGGTCATATAAGGTCATACATTCGACTCACCGCATAATTATATCCTTAAATCCAAATATGAAAATCTGTTCGATTACTGACTATATTTTCGGAACCAATATCAACGTATTTTACAGTTACAATTTGTTTTGTGTATGATAATTAATATCAAAGTATATTATACACTATACATCGTCTCTGTATATGGGTATACTTTTATGTTAATTACGGTTAATAAAACGCTTAGTATACACTTACTATAGGTATATCTCGGGGAATTGCGGGGATTGTGTTTTGTCGTAATTATATCTCGTAGAAATAAAAAATAATGAGAAATAATGTTCTTCTATAATATTATAACATTCATTCACGGTTTCGTGACCGGTCATTTACATATTATGCAAATTTAACAGGACGCACTTAAACGTAGGCTATACCAGACAAGCTATACTGGGTGGGTATAAGGTCATACAGGCCTACATTTGTCTTCAGATATATACATGGGAGTTGCATGTCATAAAGAGTATATCGTTGTCACCATTCTTTCCGTCAGCTCTCGCAAGTGACACGACTGACAGACAAGGAAGGATGACCCTGGGCAATCCTCATACCTGCGACTGGGTCATCCAAGAGGACGCCCATACAGGCCGCGTCTCTCTAGCTCTTGTATTGTACGTATACGGTGTACATGCATGGATGAGTTTTATCACAACTAATGTATATATCGCAGTTTAACCATAAAAAGGCTTACTTCGAAAATGCAGGAATCCAGCAGGAAATGGGTATAAGGTATAGGATGAGATGGAAAAGTGATTTATAACTATATTATCATAACGACATAGGCCTGTACATACTTCTCAGTGAGTTGAAATAGAATATATAAATATGCGCACACTGCACGGTTAATGACCGGGATAGCCTATACAATGACAATATTTGTGACAATGTGATATTTGGTACAATATTTTTAATGAAGTCTTCCAAATTAGACCGTCTGAATCAAATGTATTGTTATATAAAATAATCTGTATAGCTTGGTTACCAATCCTCGTTCATTTGTGAATAAAAATATGTTTAAACCATAAAATATTGGCGGGCCAGCCATCATTAGCCACTTTAGTTTGGGCCCAGCTCAAGTTAAGCCATACTTATCCAATTCACTGTCTAAATATGTCAACGGGATTATCTCTGAAATTAGTACGATGCATCCAATTGTAATTTACTATGCATTGTTTCAATCTTTAAATCCCATACTTTATGTCTACATTAGCTTTACTTACCACGTATAGTTTGAATGTTTGTTTATATCCATAGTAACGTTACATGATTATGTAAGGCATGTTTTAATATATCACCATCAGTACTATTATGATAACCAACCAGGAATAATGTAGATAGTATAGAGATCTACTACATTACATCAAAGATGTGAGCCCAACTTATAATAGAGAGTGTCACCTGTGTATATAACAAGATGTATATATGTAAATAAACCATAATCATCACCAGAAGATACAACATCGTCACTTTGTTTTCACTCCACAAAAGGATCAATAAAACACACTATTACAATATCATAATAATAATAAACATAGATCTGCATAATTCTCGAAACGTTCTTACGAATCTCTTAGCTAAGAAGATGCGGTTCGTATACGCCTTACAGTTACTATATACATGTATACATGTATAAGAATCGTAAGAACAGTTCTTATAATAGGCCTATAAGAAATTCATAAGAACGTTTCGAGAATAATATTCCTATAATTTATTAATAATAGCACAATGACCAGGGTTGTACCCGCGGGAGTCACGTGATCGTGAATTGGAGTAACTAATGGCTTCCTAGGTTTGAATATAAAAACAACATTTCTTGTGGAATATTCATACATCACATGAAATGCGTTGAGATGAGGAAAGTGCGAATAAATATATATTCACATCTACTTCGGAATTAGACGCTATATGTTTAAATTTAGCAATTCAGTGCATGACATCTTTGCACCCCAGTTGGAATTAGTCAAACAAGTTAAGCCCTAAAGAACCCATATTTCATACTACTCCTATCATATGCCTATCTATATTATGTCTTTGACGGAACGAAGGTTATAAGATTATGCAATAGCGAGTTCATAATACATCTCGCATTTAAAGGTCACATTCGTTTAGAATTACAACGCCATAAAATATGTATTGAAAGCATGAAGTGCTATTATAACTAAATATAGTATAGTAGTATAGTCTAGGAATATGCATTTATAGATTTTACAACAGGTTCCAGAATTAGCATCTGATAAGACATGACCTAAAAAAAAAAATCTGTTCAATATATTAATACTGGCATTTAGCAGATATACAACCATTATGCTTGCATGCTAGCTGTACAAGGTATCACATATGCCTACATCGTTAATGGTTCATATTTAATGAACTACGCGGAGTCGACGAGGAGGCTTGCGGTCGATAATGCAGACTATCCCATTTTGTGGGAATGTGCGAATGTCGTATATTTTAGTCCCGGCCACAACTCTTGTCCCTTAAGTCGGTGTCATCTGCGGTTAAGTTTGACCTTTGTCATGACCTCCAAATATCCCCCCGGGCTCACACACCTGTATCACGTGACTAGGCACGACCTCTAAAGTTGACCGGTTTTTATGGGCCCATTGTCCCGCATTTCATTCCCCCTTTACCTTCGTTGTATGTGTAGATTGTACAACTGCGGAGACCAGATTCTCAAGCATGTTTTATAACTATGGTTACTACAACTTGTAGTACATGATTATGTTAACTGCATGGTTAGCTGTGGTTTATAGTAGGCTAGGCCTATTATAGGGTCGAATAAGAAAAATGCAAAGGGCCTATAGCATACTTTCAGTTGGGGAAATGTCCTAGCAGTTAATAACGAGCTAACCTCAATACGGAAAGATACAAGAAATTGTGACTTAAAACTATCCAAAATTGATGTGATAAATACTATTCAATGGTAGAAATATAAGGCATTGTCCCAACTGTTGCAACTAAAGTATAGTGTGGATGTATAGGCTAATGCACAAGCCATATGGGTCTATATTCTCGAAATGTTCTCACGATCGTAGATTCGTATATATAGTGTTCTGAAAATGTCACCACGTTCTTGCTAAGATTATCGCAAGAACGTTTCGAGAATTGCCTCAGGCAAACTTTTGCGAGTGATATTACATGCTCAATTCGGTATTGTCTACAAATCCCCATATTTATCATGATCATGACAGCGTACCGTTTCGTAATCTTGGGGCCAGGCTCCTATACAAGTAGGCCTACATGTAGTTGTCTTATAAGCACTGCGTGCAAGATGTATTCGTACCTCATGACCACCGTCTATACAACGTGATTTGTACCTCATGGACACTATATACCTGTAGTTGTACCTCATGGACAATTGTGCAAAGGCATCCGTACCTCATGGACAATTGTGCAAAGGCATCCGTACCTCATGGACAATTGTGCAATACCTCATGGACCATTGTGCAAATTGTATCTTGTCACATGGACACATATTAAACTGTATGCATTGCACAGTATACAGAAGACAGCGAGTGTGCAGTGCGCACACCTGTATTGACCTCCCTTTGTTATCATTAATAATAATCACTGGATACAACCATACTGGACTTGAACCATACAGGTCATGAGCAATGTATACTACTCAAAATTTGCTAAGGATCATACCATTTTTGTAGGAAAAATATATTCAATGACCCCATATTATATACATGTAATTAATATATGATATTATAGTAATACCACCCTTAATAATGATCCCTAGCAAATTTTGAGTAGTATATAAGTGTACACACACACTCCAATGTAGCTCAGATTCTTCTAGACTTCTCTGCTGACCATAAGCCTTTTTATATAGGCCCTGACCATACCCAAATAAAGTCTCTTATGTTCAGCAGAAAAGGCTAGAAGACCACAGCTAATCCTAATGCAGGACAAACTAACAAACTTATTTCAAATTCATGAATTCACCCACAGAACTTTGAATAATTATAATAAAACATTATACCATCTATCTGTATTAAATAAATAACATGGTAGATTATATAACATTTTATTATTTAATATTATAAGAACATTTTAAATATAATTACCTATTCAAATGTGTGCGATCCACCACTGGCATAAAATTGCACAACAACTGGTCATTGTACAGAAAAAGCATCCGATAACAACTACAAGCATTTCTACAGTTCATCACAAATGGGTGAAAGATTCCCGCAGCGACATTAAACTCCATATTCACTCACTCATTCATATTTCGGATTGCCTCCATTAACCACAAGAAGATATTATGAAAACAAAACTTTATTCCGTTGACAGACATCTGGTTAACAATCTACTATGGTGTACAGAACTAAAGCGAAAAGTTTAACCCTAGTAGAGAAAAACTGGGTTTCCCCGCTAAGGTGTACAATTTAAATAAGAATATAATCTTAACAGCTGTGGAATAATTTGAAATACCGTAGAATAAAAGGATGGATGAGGGGGAAACACTTAAAAATCTGAAATAAGTACATGCAAAGTTCTGAATATATGAGGGATGTGACAACATTACTGAAAACATAAGAAACTTGTAACCCAATCAGTTCACAATACATGTACAGCACACTGAATCTAAGTTTGTTTCAAATAATCCATTAATACATAGAAGACCTAAAACATGTACGAACAAAAAAAAAGTAAAGTAAGAGTTTCGACATGAAAAGTAGAAATGCATAGAACTGGTAACATGAATAACACGGATTCTTTCTCTTTTGCAGACCACCCAGAAAAAACCCACCTCCTTGCGTGACAAAATGAAAAGGAGAAATGTTCATTCGAGTGGAATAATGCCGCATTGCACGCACACAATGGCAGTCATTTTCAATACAAAGGGTCCTAGTTAGAGGGCTCTTTGTTTCCGGTACTGTTCATACAAGAGGGCATATTCCAACAACACATTGTCAAATAAAGATTCCTCCCTGAATAGAATGTCTCAAGATATCACACACACACAAATATATATCGTACACGTGTTGTATACCTAGTTTATTACGGGAATGTGCAAACGATTGGGCGAGGTTGGCGATGAATCGTCGCAACTATCGGCTTTTGCTCATCAACATGCATACAGTGCTCAGGTACATTTAGCCTGCACAGTTCCTTCCCCTAGAAACCAGACAAAAGTCTTTCAATATTGTTGTTCATCCCAGTCATGCATAATTTCAACTCTTAGTAAAATTTTCATATTCTAAAAATTAATATTTCAAATAATTTTAGTTTCTTCAAAGATACATGGAACTAAAATATTGCTATCCAATCAGTGTCTAGCTAAGTTATAATAGTACTAAATCAATTATGAATAATGTACAGAAAATGTTTATTGCCAATGTGACTAAATTTTTGGTCAAATAAAGGTTAAAAGATTTGTAGCCAAAAGGCATTGCTTACAACTTGAGAGCCAAATTTGAAGACAAAGGAACAGACAAACGGATGTTACATCATGGATCAAATACGTATGTGACCAATTATTTCAAGTTTTCAACATGCGACAGATGATGATTCTAGATCCGGCGGGCAGATTCATGTCCAAAGACTTTTCGAGTACAATTTCAGTCTGAATGTTGTAAATCTCACACACACACGCATTCACACACACACAGACAGCACAGACACCCATGTACCATATACAATGATAAACACTTGTCCACATCTGGGTAGGTTTGCATGCTTCAAGGTGATTTCCTAGACGTCTATTTAACACATGGAACATTAATAAGGATTAAAAAGTGTTGTTTGCTTTTTTTTGGGGGGTGGGGGAGGGGTGGTTGTTTTTATTTTTTGTTTGTGTGTGAAACTAGCTTAATTTCGAACACTCTACAGGCCTTCATACAGCATTAAAAGGCATTTCTTACAGCTACCAAACACGGAAATACACCTGCCACTTCCTAAGTCTCTAGGCAGCCCTGTAGAGTGTTCAAATTCTCATGAAGATCCGAGTATGATAGAAGATAATTTGCTTACAAAATTTGTCCATATATATATATACACAAAATATGACCCTCGACATTAAATCATCCAAGGTTCGGAGATTGTCTCTTGAATTTCATAATGGCAACCTATAAATTTGCTTAAACTCTGAAAATTATTTTAGAGTCGCTAACAATAACATCCAATAGAATTGTTTTGATCAACAGATCAATCTAAAAACAGATAAAAATTTGCTAAATAAATGTCCTCTATATACATTTTTACATACTGAAATATTTCATCTCCCATTCTCACAACTATTTTGTTTTTATCACATTTGAATCATTACATGTATATATATACTTCTTCTTTTTGTTTCTATCCGTGCTTCCTTTAAGATTAATTTCTGCGGCCCTAATTCTCCTGATGAAGGGAACTTCCCACGAGTCGTACGAGATACTGGCGGTGGACAAAAATCGGCAGACACCTAATGGCCACGACCTTGCACGACCTCCGGAAATACAATTCGATATTCTACCGAGGAATGAAGTGAACTGCCGGCGTTCGACTGAGTCTCAAAAATCTGATCTGACGCTACGACTTGTGTGCCTTCCCGAGTATTCCGACTTGATAAATGCCTAAAAAGTTAAGATGAGATCAGCCAACATTAATCCACGATGATTTCAAAGTGAATGCTTCCTTGGCGGTCCATCCTGTCATGCTCGATGTTCTTGGACCATGCCTTGCACTCAATGAGCATGCCCACGTTCGGCTGGATATTGGACAGACGTGCGAAGATGAGGGGCTGTGCATAACCCTTCTGGTTCTTGTATGGGAAGTAGTGCATGTTGAAGCCCTGTGTCGGCAGATAGTCGATGGTGCCAAGGTTGTCATCGTCCCCAGGATTCTGAAGAAAAGGAAACAGTGATAGAAACCAACTTAAAAACTAATTCAAATATTTGACGCATCAATTGTAGGACACAATACTCCTTCCTTAGTTCCTAAACCTCTGTTGTGTCACTTCTGACCCAACAAAATATTTGCAAATCATAAATCCAAATTCATAAATGAACGAAAAGTCTTGACAAACCCCACAGACATTCTAAATAGCCATGCCCAATATGTGAACTGAGAGTGGAATAGTTCCGGTCCAAACTTAGAACACGCACACCCCTCGGCTCATCCCCATGGGTCCATTTTTACTGCAATCTCTTTATATGTTAGTTGGCTTGTCAAACATTTTAAACTTGCATGATAATGTTGATTGTCTTTGCTCCATAATGTGTATCACTGACAGGTAAAAGGTTATATTTCGATGGGTATGCATGGCTTTTTATGCCAGAAAGCTCAGATTCTAACAAATATATATCTCAATTATTATTATATATTACAAATGTCAGAGTAATAATAAAAAAAAATATATAAATTATTATTTTTAAATTGGGGGTTCAGTTTAGGGCAGGAGGAAATCTGCATCATTCGTAGCGCTGAATATTGCAGTAAACTAATAATAACAACAGACATAGGTTAAATTACCTACGTGTAAGAGTAATTTTAACCCTCTCCTTGCTGGAGGCAACCAGAGACGTCCTGAACAACAGTGCCCAGCAGAGAATTAAGTAAGGGTTAAGTAAGCTGCTGTTACTTGAACATCTTGAAAGTACAAATGATCGACTACAAACACAACTAACCTCTCCGTCACAACTGATCCAGATCTTGGTGTTGTCGTACATATCCTTCAACTTCTCTGGCATATGACCGGGCAGATCGTCCACATCAAATGGCTCGGGAACCCAGTCAAATATCTGAAAATGGAAAGAAGAAAAAGTGGATACATTGTACCATGGTGCAGTAGATGTACAGTGATTCATCTACATTAAATTTTGTTTCAGACAATTGTCCCGAATGACTAAAACTGAGTAAAAGAGTTTCGGACATTTTGGTGATAGTATATGTATTATAAACATGACATTTTGGACATTTGAAAAATATATCGGCAATTTATGGCCAGCAAAAACACTGATGTACAAACATTAAAAAAAACAAAAAATAAAACAGACACACATATACCCCTCTTCCGATCTCGTTGCAATGGTTTATTTTATTTTATAGATATACAGTCGACCCACGTTAATCTGGACGGGGGAACTCTTAGAACATCTAAATAAGTAGCCTAGGTATGGATCAGTGAGTGAGTGAATATGGAGTTTAACGTCGCTGCGGGAATCTTTCACCCATTTGCGACGAAGGTATGGATCAAAACTAATTAATAGACTGAATAGAATTGAGTTGGTTAATTTACTGTCTTTCATTATTTTTATTATAATTATTTACATTCATATTCACAAATAATATTCGTATTGGGCACCCCATATTCGTGATAGATATATTTGCCACTACGTGTATTTGTTGCGTTTCTATACTGAAATCAACCTCTGAAGTCTATTTCCACCACTAATATATAAAAAAAAAACATTCAACTACTGCTATCTGTTTCTATAACACAATGCGGAAGGTTCGTCACCTATATGCGTCACACAAGTGGTTACGCCCCGTTCTTCATTAAACGTCGGCAGTTTCCGAAAAAATCTTGGAAAGTGAACTCACCCTATTTAGTTTCAACAATATGCATGGCTTTCCCTCAGGATAGCCGAAGTTCTCGCCGCAGGTTGCGAGTGTCTCGTTTAAATCGACGGTGCATGGAGTATCGCCGTCCATTCGAACCCCATCAATGCCGCTGCAGTTGACAACATCGAAACCATCTTGGAGTTTACTCCCTGTAAAAAAAAACATAAAAATTAAATAAATAAAAAACAGTTGGTTCTCGTCTGGCAAGAAATTCATTTACGCTCCTATTTGATTTTTAATTATTTTTGTATACTAGTTAGGCCATAGTTATTTGATTAGATGGTTTACGGATTTTTAGCGAAAATATTTTGGTCGGTCGGTCGAAAATAAAAATAAATATAATTTGACATTTTTACCAGTCGGTCGGTGGAAAATAATAATAAGACATAGTTTTTCATTATGATGTATAAACTACGTAGTTATGGACATGCAATTGACTGTCTGTACAGTACATGCAAACCGA
>JAUTBX010034227.1:0-13440 GCA_032361465.1 Lepetodrilus tevnianus | reverse complement strand
CATACATATGTTGATATGATTGTATTTTCTATACTGCCGCTGATTGTGGTTTATAGCAGTAATTTCAAATAAATATATGTTCACGATTACTTAAACATGATCCTTCGGAGATAATTGATTATTTTGATGGCACTTTTTCGTAACTTTGAATTGATAAAATAAAAGCATCAGTTGTCTAAACATGTTATGAGAAAAATCTATTTCGTTTTTTAAGAAGTTTTAGTTACAACTTCATAAATATTTAATTATATACACTATGACAATACCTATCTGGATACATAGCCATGCCAGAATATTGCTGACATAAGATAGCTTACATAACCAATCAAATGATATTTACTTTCGCGGGTATCATTCGAAATTGCAATAAGATTCTTGTTAATTAAAAATAACACTATAATATGTTATCGAGAATATCTTCACGGAATATGTTGCCACTAGCAACCTAATCCCTCTTGAGTTAATTGTCACCTTAGTATTTGTCCCTGTAATCTGATTCCGGTATTCTCTCCTCCCAGATCTTCAGCAACCAATCGGATCGACCGAGAGACATCACGTGACTACATATATACGTCCTTCCGGATGCTTCTGGAACCTCCATGGCTTCATCGGCACGTGTGATTGATTTTTCTAGCCAAATCAATTACTCCAAAGTTCACCTTGCAATACCTCAACGATTAATCAACTATCTGAAGTATAGGTGAACATGTTGATACTTTAGCAATGATTCTTTGTAACAACAAAACTTGGCAACTCAAATATGACCCCTTCATATGCTCGATTTATCAAAGCCTGGGAAGTAGGTATAATCTGTGATGCCATTTAAACAGAAGAGAGACCTGTGGTGCAATATGACTTTATAAGATTAAGCGGGAAAGTTTCAATAACACTTCACAATGCCCGCGAACTAGTCATAAGTGCATATGTATATATTCCCCAAATGAAAAGTCCAAACAGACGTGATTTCTCAGAGAAGGGTCTTTGATGTTTGATACATTCTGGAGTATCATATCAAATCATATAGAATCCATATCATGATAACATACCAATCTGCGTAACAATAATATATATTAAATAGGTTATGTGGACAATGACTTGTATGCGTGTATATATGTTATAAGCAATATGACTAATACCTGTAACGTAATAGTAGTAATAATACTAATAACAAATACTAACAATGATTATTATTATTAATAATATTACTATATTATCTATATATTATTATTATTATTATTAGTAGTAGTAGTAGTAGTAGTAGTAGTAGTGATAGTAGTAGTAGTAGTAGTAGTAGTAAGAGTAGTAGTAGTAGTTATTGTTTTACTACTACTACTACTACTACTACTAGTAATAATAATACAAATTATGGATATCATAATTGGATAGATCTGTCAACTACTTCATACTCACGACGTTATATTTCTACCACTGCTCAATGGATCAGTGTATGTGTCTTGTTCTTTGCTACTGTTCTTCTAGGAGTTCTTATAAATGTTAACAAAAATATCGAATATGGTTTGAGCATACTTGAGTTGGCTAGCTGCTACTAGTGTCGGCTTCCCTTTGGAAAGATCTGCACTAGATAGTAGATACTAAATCGCGTTTACTTCTATTACCATCGCATAATCCATATCCCGTGGGTTTTAAATTGTATGGATTACTTGCTGACAAAAATACAATGAAATGGTAGAGAGAGCACATTTAAAGACAAATCTCCTGCAACTAGCATTGACCTTTCCAATTTAGTTTAAGAAAGATCTTTAATAATACACGCCGCGCGGAACGTATCCGAATTATTATGTTGTGCACTGTATTTGACAAATATAAAACACAGTTTTACCCCGAAGTCAGAAAGAAAATCGAGTATCATCCTTGATATTTTCTTTGACCGAAATAAAGTCTCCCTGCAACTAGATTTATGCTATATAAAAATAAAAATATCTCGGTTTTTATATAAACTGAAATAGTTGGAAAGTACAGCATTAGTGTCCCGGCGGACATAAAGATATAAGTGAAAGAATCTTGAAAGCCCAAATCAAGGGGAAATGTTATCACGTGAATTATTGGCAGTAGGCCTATAGGATAAGCATTGTCAGATGTACAGGAATATAATAAACGCTTTCAAGAATAAACTGTCATGTTATGGTTGTTCACTGATGTTTTGAACTATATATATTTGAAAGTAATGGTAATAGTCATGTGAAGCTCAGATATTTCTGGTTCACTTTCATTTATGTCTCCAGTTCTAGATTGTATTCCCAATTGTATTTCAGGGTAAAATGAAAAATCTAAATCAAAATCAAATCTCTATGAGCATATATCTATATCACAGAGGAATCTTCCGTAGATAACGATGCCCTGCAAAGTTGTATAGTCATCGTTGAAAGCATGCATTGACATCTCCCCTGGGTTCGTGCTCGACATACATATTCAGTACGAGTATACTGTACTATATAGGTAGCCAGCCTATTGTATGTATTTGTAAAGTGTTCTTGAAAATAGGATATATATGCGCATGAAAAATAATGGTGTTATATAATTTTAGGGAGTTCGAAGATGATGCAGTATAGGATATGACATATATGTAAAATATTTATTTTGCACTCCAATCCTCGGAATAATGGCCCAAAACAACATCCATTTTCAAATTTAGAATTCATATGCATAATTATTATCATTTTTTGTTGTGTATATTAAAAGAGAAAACCACCTCAAGAAGTATGCATTGACATTTTTGTATTAATTGACGCTGGGTTGAGGTTCAGGTAAAAACGCAGGGCGTAGTAAAGCTCTCGTATCTACAACAATAGCGCTCTCGTATCTAACGTTCTCGCTGATCACTACGAGAGCGCTCTATTTGTCTTAGTGGACACGAGAGCTTATTGAAAAGGAAGCCTTGGTCAACATCAAGACGTACGTGACATGAGTCATTTGATTGGTTAACTTGACACAGCAAACAGCGTTATCTCCCTTGATTGGTGTAGTTCATTCTAACTGCGGACGGTGTCAGGTAGCTATTCGACAGCTTCATAGTTTCAATAGCTCCACACTTACCAACGTCCGGTCGGCGGTTTGGGGTATGCAATTTTCATGTTGCTTACGAGAGTTGAGCACATAACAACTTTTGTCTGCTTATCAGCATAGCCACGCGTCCGATGAAAGCGTGCGAGTTTACGTTATCACGTGAGAATTTACGGCATGAAAATTGATGACGATTGGTCCATCTCAACCCTCCGCTGATTGGCTCATTAATCAAAGCGCAGATACCATTGAAGGGAGCTAACTGCGTTGCGTGTGTCAATTTAAAGGAATTTATGATAGAGATTGAACTTGTGGCCGGTACAAGTTATATCTAAAGTGTATGCACCCTTTTCTCCGTCGCTTCATGATGCTACCCGATTTGAAGAGTTGAACGGGGCAAAGGCCAAGTACATTTATTTCTCGGGGTTCTTTTCGGCTGTCGAGGCCAACTGGTGCAAAGTACGTCGCTAACACAGATCCAAGATATGCTTGATGCTTGTGAAAGACCGATCGTTCTGATTAATACGACTTTGCCATTTCATTTAGATGGGACACATCCAACAACATTCGCTTTAAGTGCGAAGTACTTTATCAACGTCTTCCTGGCATTGCAATCTAGAATAGCTTCGTTGTGCTTTGCTGAAGTGCAAAACACAATTCATTATCAGAAGGTGCTGTGAGTGTGGAAACATCAACACACTGTGTGCAATGCATTTCAGAAGATAGGCTTAATTTGGGGCTCCCCTGTACAAAACCACTATAAGCGTATTCGTTTCAAACGGTAGACCAACCCTATGGTGATGAAATTAGCCAATAACTAATATACGAGTACCCTCATTGGATAATGTCATCACGCGACCGTCACGCTAGGGTAGGTCGAGTGTTGAATCGAATACGCTCTATGGCAACCTTAACTCCAACCTTAGCCATAGACTACACCATTACTAATATAAGGTATGGCTAAGATTGGCGCTAATTTGCATAATTTCGTCCATGAGATTCTCACTTATTATATTCTGTCATCATAGTTATGTACCATTGATCATTCCGAACAAGATTGTTTTTATACGTTCGTAGTTCTAGAAACACGTTTACAATGGCATCCTATGGAGATGTCAGCGAGCATGGCTTTTCCCGCCTTCTTCTCGCGAGAGTGGTGAAAACATGGCGCCTGCGTGCAACGTCGAGTAGACGGCTTAAATGGGGTTCGCAGACGACATATTAAAGTGAAACATTCATCCACCAATTTGTTGTTTTGTCATCACCCAGACCCCAGAAGATAAGCAGAGTGTGTGCACGAGCCATAACACGAGCAACTTTTACAGCAGTGACTCTCTCAACGTATATAATAAATCCGTCACAACACTCGGGGATTAGGCCTCAATCTATAAGTTTCCATGCTTTTCAATCATTCTAGCATATTTTGACATCCGGGTTGAGCTGAGAAAAGAATACTGTATCATAGGGATGGCATACGCAGCTAATCCAGTAGGCTCAGGAAGCACTAACCATTTCACAAATACTTCCTACGATTAAATCCCGCACATTTCACAACTGACCGACGGGATATGCACTGCTATAAATCTTAATCTTGCGCAGAGCCGCGTTGATTGGGTCACAAGTGAAACACGCGACATGAGACTTCTTCAGTGTTGCACAACGGTGTTGCGGGTAGTAAAACCACCATTAGACGAAGTGCGACGGAGAATCGTCTTGTCACCTATTTGAAGTAAAATTTAGCAACTATTTTTCTTGCTTTTTTAAATGGTTAAATCTTGGAATTCCTCGGTACTTTCAACATGTAACAACGTATGGTCGTGTCTACTTTTACGAATATAATGTGTAGCATTGTTAAATATGTATTCATAATTATGTGACGATAAGTGTTTCTCTTTAATCTGGTACTGTTGATTTTGAGTCCATAACATATGTTGAAATAAAACAAAATTGGCCAGATCCATTAAAATTGCAAATAGTGTAGGGTATAAACTTAGAAACATAAAACATCACATGTTGTTTAATTATTAACACAATTTCGATAGTGCAAACTTGTTAATATTTGAGAAGGTGCTAATTTAATATAATTTATGGCGTCATGTGCCACTTGAAACAGTTTAAAGTTTGTTTTAGGGTGATTAAATGCAGGCTTCCCCTTGCTAAGCATGCTTTAAGTTGAACAACACGTCGATCTTGTCGTAATAGTGTTTACTCAGGTCCCCTATACCTGGTGCAACCCTGACATTTTCATGTAGTTACTTGCGAGGAGTAAATTATACACACGTGGTCCAATGTGTATAGCACGTGTCTTCCGTAATTTCTAACATATGCGAGTACTGTTATGTAACTCACGTGTACGCTGGAATAGCGTTACAGACCTGGAGCCCGTTCCACAGAACAATCGTAACTGTACGAGAGTCGTAACTCCTATAGCTTAGATCATATATTCCTATAGGTATCGTTTCTCGAAGCTCTCATATCTACTACGAGACCATAATGACTCTTGTAGATATATCTATTACATGGGGACCGTGCACTTACGAGAGCACTATGGTCTCGTAGTGGATAAGAGAGCTTTGAGATACGATACCCTGCCCAGGTCCCCGTTCCACAGAACAATCGTAGCGCTACGAAAGTCGTAACCCATTTAGTAACTCCATGCTAGTTAACGTACGGGAGTTACGAATCTCATACGCGTAGCGCTACGACTGTTCTGTGGAATGGCCCTCAGAAGGTCTATTCTCGAAAGGTTCTTACGATCGGACGACAATCTCAGAGATTCGCATAATAAGGCTACGCACATTCTTAGCCCAAGATCGTAAGAACCTTTCGAGAATACCGGTAGGCCCCCAGGCGAATATTATGCGAACACGGAACTATTTGCTCACTCGAAAAAACAAGCCTGAGATACAACTATATCTTACACTACGGTTATCGTAATACTTTTAGCATCCTTGAAGAAACGTGTTTTGGTACATTAGTGATTTTTCGGTCCAAACATGACCATTTCGTGTTTTCGAGTAAGCATATAAATAACTGAATACACCCTCCATACAACCAGGTCGAAGTTGTAAATTTGTGGTAAATTCGTTGATACTTTATCAGTCAAGTATGCTGAAAAGAGCACGACTTATAGCGGTACCCTGATGTACACATAGTGCACGGTTTTGAGGTTGCATGGTGTTAGAGCACGGAGTTTGTCCGCGGTATAAACACCATAAGAGGTAGGTATTGGTTGCAGAGGAATGTCCTTCTCCCCAACGCCACTTACCGCCGTGATAAGGACTATCTGGTATACATTTAGTGATAACCGTCTCATTTATCATCACATGCAAGCCACTATCCTGATACAGCGTGAGTAATATATCACTACGTTTGAGAACAAGTAGAATATTTACGACTGCAGACGAATTTGATTCGAACGCACTTAGTGTCGTTGCGAGTTTGCTCCCGCTTTATCGCAAGCTTTGAGCGATGAGTTGTGCGGCGCTTAAACAGGAATTACTAATGCGTATTAAATCAACGATAATTATTAATACACGTGCGCGAAGCTTGTGATCACACAATGGAAAGCTAACAGACTAGGTCATTTGTCTTAATAACTTCCAGAGATTCGAACCTCGTGTAATACACAGTACCCATGGTTCTTGTAAAACTCAGCTCCTCTAAGCGGAATGGGATTAAGTATTTTGCTGCGACGCGATCTCACTTGTCTACTGCGACAATAGACAGACCCCAGTTCATGGCATTCTCGGTATTTTATCATGTATTCCACACAATTCCTTGTTATTCCTAAAAGATAATTCGCTCAGTGTGCGAAATGCTAGATAGAAATGGAAACATTGTAAACTGTCACGAAAGGGTAGGGGCTTTAGTAGTCGCAAACGTCTCCTTATTGGAGACTTTCCGAACGCTAGGTATATTGTTAGGCTTTAGGTCCAGATCACAATGGTATTTACCGGCGTGTCAAATGTGGTCCGAACAATGGATTTTGACACTCAGATATAGATAGAGTGCTATTATTGTATACACTTACATCACGTAGAACATATACACGTGAGAAGCGCCGCCAAGACAAGGCGCTGTTCAAAACAATCACATTTACGATCAATAGGAATTTATCTTTAAGAACTGAGTAAAGAAGTGTGTTTAGTACAGTCCCCAATAATATGGTCAGTTATGTTTATGTAATGTTCCTAATATCGTATTTATTATTTTCCTCGGGATTGTACACAATTTAGTTTAGTATTGTTATCAAACATTGTATTTAGTATTGTATTCAGTACTTGTTTCCTATTATCTTTTTAGAGGGTTTCTCAGCTTGTCCAAATTGTTAGAGACGTAGCTGCATATACTGTACGCAGATACGCGAATACGCAGATACGCATCCACATCGATTTCTTATTATTTTTAGCAAAACATAAACATAGTACAGTTACAAAACTGGCGAATCCACACTATTATATTTAACATTGTACTCAGTGTTATGCCCAATAATAGTTTAGTGTTGTTCTTACTCTTAGTATTGTGCTCAGGAATTTACCAAGAAACCACTTAGATTTGTTTTCAGTACTATACTTATATACAAAATGGGAATAGTGAGTTATATATATTTTTCAACAATAGAATTTAAAAAGGAGACATCTTCCTTAAATATACAAAATATATAAATAACTCCAGAACATAAACGCAGCGTTGGCAAAATTGTATCAATCGTCTATTGGAATAAATCTTATCACACTCAATAGATAATATATATTGCTCTTTTAACATATACGCTTCATATTTCAAGTGGCTTTATAATGTAAACATACATGTAGAATATACGTTACACATAAACGTGGTCAAAGAAATAAGGGGAGACAATGCACAGGCCTGGAAAATCTTGCAGACGACAATTGCTATTACTGCATATCAGACAAGAGCTGAGAAGACTTAGAGTACAGTATCTAATTTGTATCGGGCTATCGTATCGAGCAGACGACATTCCTTTGGCAAGCTTGGTTCCCTCCGACACAGACGCCGAGGCGAGGGCAGATTGTGACGGGAGGAACTGCTAATGTGTAATAGTCCACACGTTTGTTTATCTGGAAAAGATGAAAGTGACACGCCACCTCCATACAAGCTTTTAGAGGGTACCCGAGTTTGGCCGATAATTTTAACTCATGGGAGAATTAGTGGGGGCAAACAGACCACGTAAAATCACCTCGCAAAGAATGCCACTCACGCTGCAACAGATCTACATCCGGGCCTAAGCAATAGAAGATAATGGCTGACTTCCGGTTGGCGTGTGCGTGAAGCTGGAACCATCACAGAATGGGTGGAAGTCACGATAGAGGACCATTTCTGAGATGTGACTCAGTGGGAAATTTGAAATATAAAAATATTATAAAATATCAAGTCGTAATATTAATTTAAAACATTTAATATTATTGGTGTGAGTCTCGAAAATATAATCGCATTATCTTTATTTGAAATGTCGCCCAAAACTAGGAAAACGAACGCTACTCGACTGAAAATGACAAGATAAATAGAATGGAAGAGCTGAATAGTTATGTTCAGTTTGAAGCAATCACGTGAACATTTGAACTTGATAATAGACATGAGTCAATTAAGTGCGATTTGCATTTGACACAGATAGCCGATATCTTCATCCATCATGTCTGCGTGGCAGCATGCTACGGAGTTATATTTTCATTATGGCAGCTATAGGAATCCATTGGAATTAATCATGTGAAAATATTAATAAGTACGTGCTTGAAAAGTATGCTTTTACTCAGGGAAGAAATGTTTGCAAAGATAGATAAATCTATTATCTTTATCTTTATTTCCTCCTGACTCCATGTCTGATTTTGTATGATTTTATTCATTAATAATCTAGTAAAGGTTGTTCAATTGAAAAGAAAGATAAATGTTGTAAAAGAACATAATAAAAAACATAATTTTTATTTTAAACATTAAAAAATAAAGAGATTTTGCACTTTCATATTTAGATCTATACGTTTAATATTAGTAAATTGTGCTTTTAATTGAAACATACTAGAACATTACTTGATAATCATTATTATTATATTTAATTAAAGTCATTATATTAGTTTAATACATGATCATGATGAGACTGAGATATTAAAGAAGATAAATGAGGTATGTGATATATACTGTTAATTAAATATAACAGTGATAATTAATAACTCCCCTGCCATCGCACCGATGATAGACGATGCTTATCAACTTCACTGCGGGTCCGGAATATGCAAATCTCTCAGTTAACAATGAGCCTGGTCCGGCTATTATTACTCATACATTTGTCTGGACTTACCTGTAATTGGCACCTTTTATCTCAGCCGTTGGGCAGGTGAGAAAAGAATTAGTCTCTGGGCCGGTAAGATTTCGAAATAAAAGACGAGGCTAACCCTCAAATTGACACAATACTAGACAGCAGGGAGAAGATTGTCTTTGAAGGTTTACGGGGATTCTTGGGGAGTTTGCTAATGTCTTGGAAACATCCTGGGTCTTGTTAGGGATGACATGGAACTCGGATTAACGGATCAGCCCTGGCTATCCTCCAAGCTTGAGTACTGTATCACCTGATGGAATATAGATTGACAAGCGCTGATTTTCTATCTGAATGTTAAGCTCGTCATCTGTCATATTCTATTTTAACGTCATAATGGCCGTTTAGCTGCATCGCAGTGCGTAATCCGTTTGTTCTTAGTTGTGTTTCCGTATATAGTTTGGTGTAATATTTTATCAGGAATCCATTCCAGTCTGCGTGATTTCGTTAAGGATGAAATGCTATAAGTACCAAAGAGATGCATTATTACTGTTAAAATACTTTCATGACTATTATTTAAAGAATACTTTCATGTACTTTCATGTATGCACTTATAAACTGTTTTGCAAAATTCCAAAAATAAAACAAACATGCATTCGAACAGAAGTGTGGTCCCGTATGAATGTATTGTTAATGCAATTTAATTTAGTTATTCGCTTCCAAAATGTTTTATTATTAAAAGAAAATATTCGTGAAGGAAAATGATAAATTGTCAAAATATTATATGTATAAATATACAATAACTACAATTCAATAGTTAAATCTAGATCCTACCCGATTCGGTTCAACGTGCAAATATAATGTGAAGACCATTTCTACTAGTAAACTTCGATCTTTGGCTAAACACTATGCTTTGTATGCACTAATTACGAGATGATCCTTACACCCACAACAGTCATATAGTGCCGAGCGTTTACAAGACACTGTCATGAGTAATGTGCATAAATTCGACAGCTGCCTCAACATCGGCTTCTCTCTTTTGTCTGGTGCCAGCTTCTCGCTGTCTGTAATTGCTAATTAATTAAACATGTCATGAAATATTTACAGTTCGTATCAGGCCATTGAACTGTCAATAATTTACTTTTTAACATTGTACAATAGTCTTTATGTGAAGATGATTTATTAGATCTACTCACGTATATGTCACGTGCCATTAAAGAAGTCTTGTTCAACAAGGGACGGACACTAATAGAAATAGATGTAATTTACCATGCTTGTGTTATCATTCTCTTCAATTCTCTTCACTTTCTGTTTGATTTCTAAAAAGAATCACAACTATGGAGATTGCTAAATAATACGAACATGCATTTGTACTTTGTAATCATTAAAATGAGACCGCATTTACCAGAGTTGAGAATTACATTTTCACTTTGGAATTCTCCGGGTGTTTGGAGTTGCCCAGAAAATAAATAGTATAGTATATCAAGAATTGCACAAAGAATAATAACAATACAAATTAATGCATACTTATGTATATATAAGAAAAGGAAGAAGAGTTTATGTAAATGCCACGTGAATATAACATGAATTGCATGTTTAAACAATACATACATACGTGTACGCCCAGCCATATTAATTTATGAGACACTCTTAAAACTGTATATAATAGTAGTATTAAACTATATGCATGGCTACAACATAGCACCTATAGCTGCTCACAGATAAGTATCCAAGATACATTTTCTTTTAATAGATGCGTTTTATTTGTGGCATCATGCATTTACATGGTATGATATACAACATGTATTTATACACGTGTTCAGAATATTAGCTAACTAAAACTGAATTTAACTTCTGTTTATTTTATCAGATAAATACAAAGATGCGTTTCTTTTTAGAATATAAAAAAAAGAAATAAGGAATTGTTATCACTGAGATTATCGTAAATATTTGGCTTAGGCATGTTCGTATTATTATTCCATGTCGCAAATTAAATCTATATGTGTTCGTTGTGTGCTTGAACTTTTAGATGCGTTGATGAATGTAGCAGTATTTTATGTTGTCGGATAATTTGACTAATAACTGCTATCACTTTAAAGCTTGGCAGCATCAAGCACGAGCCTGAACAGAGCCCTCAGATCTCGTCAAATCTCACATAATCTCGGCCAATCAGAAAGCTATTAACAAATAGCATCCACTTGTAAGGAACGTTGCAATATAGGTGCTGATTGAAACTTCGCATGAGTGTTTACATTTGGAATCATCAAATCTCATATAACCTTTGTCTTTGGAGATTTTCCGTGTCATTGGTAAAAGTCTGGTTGGTCGCCAGAATTGACCAATCTATCACCTAGACAGTAGCGGGATCATTCGGAACCCTTCGGCGTTAAATAGTTGCCTGGATTCGAAGCTCCCATTGCAAGTCGGAGATTTACTTTAAGAGTTAGATAATGATTCGTAGATCCTTTAAAACCCCAGCTAGAGGCGAGAATAGTGCGGCCCCAGGACTGTTGTAGACAAGCGAGTCACCTCGGACAATTTACGACAAAATAAAAACCTTTAGAAATGCACTGATGAAAACTCAAGAATAATTAATTATTCCTAGGAGTGTCTATATCAATACTGAGAAATAGAGAGATAGAGAAATAGAGATATACACATATATAGAGCGGGAAAAGCATATTACTAATTTTAAATCATACATGTAGATAGTCACTTCAATATTAATTAAGTATATCAGACAATAATTATGTTTAAACACAATCAAATTGTTGTTTTGTAATGCATATGTTTACTTTACACCGACTACGTGTGATACAGTACGAGTATACAGTTGTACAGAAAACTTAATGGATGCAGTGACGGATCCAGTGACTAAAAATAGTAAATGTTGAATATACATGTACCTTTATTATAGTAACATAGTAAATTATATATAATATAGGACGAATAAAAACCTAATTTAACTTACAAATATATATATATATATATATATATATATGTGTGTGTGTGTGTGTGTGTGTGTGTGTGTGTGTGTGTGCGTGTGTGTGTGTGTGTGTGTGTGCGTGTGTGTATAGGCGTAGGCCTACATGAAGCTAGCAGGTTTTAACATTTTTTTACTTACATAACCTCGTACCCATACGGCAGTACGTGTCAAGAATATATAGATTGTTATATTATATTATAATTATATTGTAATATATTAGTATATATGAACTCTGCGATTAGATCAAAAATACTATTTCAATAAAATAGACACAGTAGGCCTACTATGATAAGATAGAAGGCATATAGACATACATAAATATATACACATGTATAGTGCTATAAACATAAACACGAATATATAGGCTATAATAAATAAAAACAATTGTTTACTTACGTTTTTCCTATAAACCAAGGTTTATTTCTGTGCAGCTCGATAACACTGGATACTAATGTACCCTTTTCTGAATACTTGCTTCCCAAATAGTCAACGATTTTGGACCAAGCGAAGAAAGACAGCGCGCACATATTTACAGTTAATGAGACACACAGTAAACTACCCTCGGCATACATGTATAATATCACACAGTTAGCAACGGTCTGAGCGGCTAGCCACCCAACCCTCAGGTAGCTAACGACCATTTGGGAACAGACGTCCGCTCTCTATGGAAGTCAATGCAGGTTTTACGTGTACTGTAGCGCACACTATACGGTCTGGCATGAACCAGGAAGTGAAGTTATTTATAGAGTGGGGGAATCCCCTTTCACGACCTGGCTGTTGAGAAAGAGCCTGATGATATCAGCTACCGGTATTAGCGCTTCATTTGCTGTGCGGAGAATTTAAGAATAGAAGGGCTGTAGGAAGCTCTGAGCAATGTTGAGGAAGTAGCATTCGACGTAATGTATTAATATTGATGGTGATCTATATTAGGCGGTTTGCTGGAGTTTCTTGACTACAAATAGGCATAGGCCTACAGTGCATACACATAGAAAGCGGAAGCTATATATATTTCAACGGATCGTTGTTAATTGAATTATCTACCATGTGTGTGTGTGAGAGAGAGAGAGAGAGAGTATGTGAGAGTGTGAGAGAGAGAGAGAGAGAGATAGAGAGAGAGAGAGAGAGAGAGAGAGAGAGAGAGAGAGAGAGAGAGAGAGAGAGA
>JAUTBX010034005.1:0-13449 GCA_032361465.1 Lepetodrilus tevnianus | reverse complement strand
TATTAGTATTAGTATTAGTAGTAATAGTAGTAGTAGTAGTAGTAGTAGTAGTAGTAGTAGTGGTAGTAGTAGTTAGAAATAGTATGTCACTGAATAGTAAATTATACTTTAACTATTATACATGCAGTTCGCTATTTTGATGATTGTTTTTGTATTTATTAGTGTCTATATGTACAGTCTTCCACCATTATGTTTGCTCAAACAGTATAGCCATAAGCAACTGAATACATGTGAATAATATATACTAAATATAAGTCTATAAAAGCCCATAATAGGCTGATAGTGTGATAATGGACGAACTGCATTAATATCTATAACAGAAATAACATAATGCTACTTATATAGGTACATAATATACATGTATATGCAGATTGAAGATAATAATGTAATATTTTATATTTATCGCCATGTTTCCTGTGATAATAACAATAATGTCTTTATATAATATATAATAATGAAGTAAACACGAAGAGATTTAAATTAATACGGGTTCGATAAATCAAAATCGGTATGTTTATGATGGAGCGATGGGTATCTCTTATCCGCTAAGAGACCATAGCGCTCTCTTTGCAGTGTATAAGCTATATCGGCACAGAGAGCGTGACTAAGAGAGCTTCGTGGATAAGACAGCTTCGTAAAAGGATGGAATTGTGTGTAGAGCTCTACAGAATATCACGAACATGTCACGGCTCAATTTCGTTCAACAGATGTCATACGCTTGTCATAATTAGTAGCAAGATATCAATATCAGTTATTGCTGAAACGTGCTGCAAAACAATAACTCATTCCTTTTAAAATACATTCGTTCATTGGGTTATATAGCCTATACCACCTGTTGGCACACGCGGTGTGGGTTCAGATGGAGCACTTACTAATAAACACATACTTAGTTCAGTTTTCCATTGTAAAATATGACAAAGGATATCTTCGTGTCGTGTGCAACCGCCAGATTGTCTGCATTATCTGTTTGGTGCTAATAAAGGAAACAGATTTTGTATGGCAACTTTCGTTTGCACACTGTATCTGACATATACTAGTATGTATTCAATCTTAGAAATTAAGTTTTATACCCATCTTCTGGTCTCGTTCTCGTGGTTTCTTTTGTTCCAAATCTAGGTGTATATCCAGATATACCTGCACATTCTTTTCGCATAAAGTGTAGGTATATCAGAAATAAATCTAGATTTGTCATTGACTGTGCTGTACATAACGTATTTCATATTAACATAGAAATAAAAATGTATGTGCCAGAACCTGGGATCGAACCAGTCAAAATAAATCTTGATACAAGTGTCAATACCACGGGACCAAATACTAGCTAATTCGTTTATCTGGTGCTATGAAAGCCAAGTGTCTACCAACCTCGCCCCAACTCAGTATATCGTACAACGCGAGCGAGAGAGAGAGAGAGAGAGAGAGAGAGAGAGAAGTGCGTGAGTAACTAGTAGATATATAAAGGAAAGTCGAAAAGAAAGAGGATAGAGAGAAAGATAGGTAGACAATCTAGCCAAAGAAACTAGAGACAAAAAAGGAAAGTGAAATAACCGAAAAAACTGCAACAACCTCCCCCTCTCCAACCCTTAAACTGATCAAATAAAGACAGGTGTTAGCTCTTCAGGAATAGATGAAGATTGCGGGTGACGATAACAGGAAGACGGTAATGCCCACTTAGCGACAGATGCTGGAATTGATAGTCATAGAGTCGCTGATTTCTGTCTCCGTCATGAGTATCTGATTCTCCTGTACTTGACGGGCTAATTGTTGGACTGAACCATTCTCTTAACGTTGCAAGATCATATGTATGTATGTCAAATGTGACTAACTATCCTTCCATAGAAATGTTATATTTTTTTCTCTTTCTGATTTACATTTTTTTCTTCTATACAAGTGAATTTTACCACAGCCCTCAAGTGCCAAACAATGGGCATGGCAATTATGTTTTTAAAGTGTGCGCACGAGTTATTAACATGTGAGTACATTTTGTTAAAGCCTGAGCACGTTTTAATAATAAGTGCTCACAAGTTGTGCTAAAGCGTGCACACGAATAGTTAAAGTAGGGGCACGAGGTGTTCAGACAATGTTTTATTGGTGTTTTGACCGCTTTGATCTTCAACAGATTTAGAATGAGAATCCGAATGATGTCAGTTTGGCATCTTTGGACAAATTAGTTAAAGGCATAATTAAAAATGGCCGCCACTATGCAGTGTTAATCAAAATGTCGTTATTACGCTATGCAGACACTTTTCTATTGTGGCACACCATATGTTTGCATGGTCGGTGAATGCACTGGTACACATAGAATATAAGCACATATTTGCAATGGCTAAATGCAAAATGGCCGCCATCAATGAATATATTTTCTCATAAGTTCCTGATTTGAGTGGACAATAATATGAGTGTATGGCTATGAACTACATCAAGCAAATAAAAGTAGTGGTGACAATTTGCACATACTAGTAGAACAATAGAACATTAATTTCATTGACATGAAGCTGACAGAATCGAGTGTCCTAGAAAGGTATATGATTATATACATTGTAATAAATCATGGCTCACTATTTGCCAGCCGTGCTTTATATGCCACCATATAAAGTCCGGATATTGATAGACATTAAACGAGCGCATAGAGCACGGCCGAAGGCTTATAAAACCACGTGGAAGTGAAAGAACTTGGAGCTACTTTCAGTTAAGATATTTTCTAAATATTTGTTCCTCGAACCCACTATAGCAACCGACTCACTCATAATATAGAAGTGATCCAGGTACGCTACATGTTGGATTACCGGGAATCGAACTCGGTACGCCAGCCTACAATGCTGGACGCATGCACCGGCTAGTGCCTTAACGTAAACCGACTGTGCTACCGAGTAACACAACAGTCTAACCTAAACATGCACACCATATGAAATATCAGTGTTCAATCAAACCATATTTTATATATGATTTGTATTTGTATTAGATATTTGATGAGTTTGCAGACCATTATGATAAACACCAATATAATTCGATGAGTTAGATAATGGCAGCTCAGTGTTGCAGATACTGGGCATGCACGTGTAGACCTACTCGCTTTAAAAACTTTAGTGACTCGTGTGCAGACGTGAGCACGTTTTAATAAGACGTGAGCGCGCTTTAAATAACCCGTGCGCACGTTTTAACAACTTGTACGCATGTTTTAATAAAGCGTACGTATGCTTTAATAACTCTTGCACACGCTATAAAAATTATATTTCGGTGGCATTTCAGGGCCTTGGTAGATTTATTTTTATTCTAATATGTTTTTAATTATTAATACTTAGCCTCTGACATTTAGAAGTTCCATTCTGACATACGTCAGATTTATGTGTGAATTCCCTCCCAATGTCCCCATTGTCCTGTATTTGCTCACAGTTAAAATAGCGGTCAGTTTTGTGGAGGTTTTCCTTGTTGAGAACATCAACATATATCCAAGGGCAGGCCACTCTAGTTAGGTTACGATGGTATGGAGCGGAAGTGAAGTGACAGATTCGATCACTTCAACGTCCAGGCTGGATAATTACTGCGTATACGTTGGTCTACCTTGAAGTTTCCATTCCTGTTACGAGCGTGTTCACTATGTGTGTAATCAGTGATAGACTGACTGGACCCCGTCTGATAGTGAGAATAGCTAGCGCTATAAAGTCAATGAGTAGCTCCACCATTGCTGAACATGGAACAAGCTAACATATTAATAACAATGCTACTACTAATAAATAATAATAATAATAACAATACTAATAAT
The DNA here is from genome assembly GCA_032361465.1 of Lepetodrilus tevnianus. Taxonomy (NCBI): domain Eukaryota; kingdom Metazoa; phylum Mollusca; class Gastropoda; order Lepetellida; family Lepetodrilidae; genus Lepetodrilus; species Lepetodrilus tevnianus. The sequence continues at coordinate 9,689 of JAUTBX010034005.1, read as the reverse complement.
GTGTATGTATATGATACTAGACTCCATGCACAAAGTGTATGTGTATGTATGTGTGTGTGTGTGTGTGTGTGTGTGTGTGTGTGAGAGAGTGTGTACGCGCGCGCGGGCGTGTGTTCAGAGCGCTACGTTAGTATATTAGCGCGGTCATTGGATCAGTGTGCACTCATTATACCGTCTCAACTCCATGGGGATTATACTGATAACGTAACATATATTTATAGAATGGAATAAACTGTGTAGTGTCTTATAACTTGATTTCAAGATGTACGACTACACGGTGTCCACAATGTGAACGCAGATCCTGCACTCTAGCTCTATATGAAAGTATTTTGATATATGATATTTATTACATGAAGTGTTTATATCTTTGTATCTCGATGATTCTCATAAAAATGCAATAAACGTAGGTTTCCTTCATTTTCCTTCAGAATTATGTACAGAACGATGCTAATTCCCTTTGAACTACTACACTATAGTTTACATGTAATTATATATTTGATGATATTACAATTCCTTTAGCATTATGCAAAAAGCGATGCTGTTTCCCTTTGAACTACTACACATATAGTACTATATTCGATTATGAACTTCGTATTGCAGATTTTAAAATATTATTAATTACAATTTACTTCCTCGGACGGATATTTTGAAATTCCATCATTACTATATTCTCTGGTAGGTTAGGGGTCAATTTCGTCTCTAATGACACACTCTTGTATTTCGTCTCTAATGACACACTCTTGTATTTCGTCTCTAATGACACACTCTTGTATCTTTCATGTTTTCGCTTCTATTGTACATTTTAAAATAATATTATTATATTAATTCGTCCCGCAGACATTTTGAAATTCCGTCATCAGGACAATGTTCTTCTCCCGAGAACATTTGGGGTCAATTTGGTCTCTAATGACCCGACCTTGTACCTTTGATGGTTTCAACTGGTGTAATTTGATTTCTCCACCATCGTCGCCTCGGGCATTCTTATAATCGAGTTATATTATACGACGATGACATTCAATTTCAGATGAGTCCAATAGAGCATTTGTAAGGTTCAAGATCGTCCAATTACAAGACACTATGAGGTTATTCCATTTAGTCGTCCAGTTGATTATAGTTTTAATGCAGTTTCTGATGATAACTACACATGCAGTTTTCGACACTGAAGATATGACAAGTAAGGAGACATGTAGCTATGGCTGAAAAGTGCCTCGCGGGGGTCAAAATACTTTGAGAATGATTATAAGGCGTTGTCCTTAGCAACCAGATAACATGAGCATTGCTGGCATCAAACTATTACTGTAAAACACCCTGCAAGTATTATGGGATGTTGGACCTATGGTGAATGAAGCTGCTCTATGGTGAATGAAGCTGCTCTATGGTGAATGAAGCTGATCTATGGTGAATGAAGCTGCTCTGGTGAATGAAGCTGTTCTATGGTGAATGAAGCTGTTCTATGGTGATTGAAGCTGCTCTATGGAGAATGAAGCTGCTATATGGTGAATGAAGCTGCTCTATGGTGAATGAAGCTGCTCTATGGAGAATGAAGCTGCTCTATGGTGAATGAAGCTGCTCTATGGTGAATGAAGATGCTCTATGGTGAATGATGAAGAATTTATACTTGACTGTCACTATATAACTACGTGTATGTAATGCTATGTAAAGTGTAGACATGTGAATGTGTTGCCAGTACTGCCACTGGGGCCAGATTTCGTTGGCCAGGAGGGAGTCTTCAACTTCTCTTTAAACAGGTTTTTAAGTTGGACGAATGAGGAAGTGGTCTGTCTCTGCATAATTGCTTTTGTCACAAATCTGTTCAACAGTTTAACGAATGTAATATATGTTCTGATACGAACTGTAACTTGAAGTTAGGTACATTATGAAGTATTCGTCACAGTATTTCAGCATCCACGTTAAATTACCTGGGTATTCTTTCACGACGCTCTCTTGTCCACTAAGAGACCATGACACTATTTTTACCGATAGCTAATACCGGTACACTGCAAAGAGGGTCCTATATGTTCTCTTAGCGGATAAGAGAGCTTTGTGAAATGATACCCTGGCCTAGACACCTAATGGGACACCTAACATTTTCCTGTGCTTGTAATGTCGCACATTAATATACAAATGTATGTCTTAATGGTTCTTGTCTAATACATAGTAACACATTGAATATCATATTTTACGACAACTTAAATTCTCACTTACTCTAAAAGCATAAACTATTTTGTATATTTTCTTTCAGATAATAATTTAAATATTATTTTGTTTAGTACAATTTCATATATTATATTATATAATTATAATGTCCAAATCAAGCTATTTGCCAACGTATTACATGATCTTAGTGGTGGAAACAATGCCTGTGGCATGGCGGTATTTCAAAATCAACAATACATTATTATAACAGAATATATTCTAAAATATTATTTCAAATTAAGACTACGGATTCTAAGACCATTCCTGTGATATAAATCTACGTGTGGAGGTCGCATTGTCTTGAAATCGTCCGTGTAAGCTGGTAATTGTCTTATGTCTGAAGTTTATGTAAGATTAGCCCTCCCTTGTGTAGTGATTCCCGTCATATGAATCACGTGACTGTCAATGGCGGAAAGCTCAATAGCGTATTATACCACTGGAGTCGTGCTTAGCCGAGATAAGAGGTCTTTGATGGCTACAAGAAGAATATCAGTCGGAGAAAATCCCATTAAGGACTTCCATCAATGTTCGATGGAAGGATGAAAAATAGTCCCATGATGGCGAAAGGATATGGTAGTTTCAAGAATTGCCAAAAGAAATATTTAAAAAAAAAGATTGTCACTTGTTGTAATATTCAAGTTTGTCTATAAATTAATGCGTTTTAAACACACATCAATTAACCAATACGATATTTGTTTATATCGCTTTATTTCAATAGCGTACATTGCCATTTAGACAGCTAGACTGTTACGTTTATAATTGTACCGTTCACACAACAGTACCGCTACAACAAAATATATATAGAGAGAGAGAGTTAGTTTACTAAAGTGTCACAAACCTAATGTTAAAATCAACTTAGAATGTATTTGTATTACCAGCTGATTACCATCCGGCGTATTACATGACCGTAGCGGAAACATACTAACGTCTGCATGATGTCGTGCGGATGTCTCCATGCCGCGACTGAAACTTTAGCCCAAAGTGGAGCTTCACCTACATGCAACAAGAGATTGAAACTGTCGAGAACGAAGCTGAGTTGCTGATCTATCAATGACAACGAGACATTGAACTCTGACCGACATTGTCCGTTGGCTGAAACAGACGTAAATGAAAAGAGCCATATTTTAAACATCTCTGCTCATGCAGAATAATTACCAAGATGTCGAAGGTTTTTATGGCATAATTTAACATGTCGCCAACAGTAGTATGCATTTTTATTGATGTCGTTTACGCTTTTATTAACAGCTTCACTGACACAGGAAACAATGCATAGGCTATGTAGGCTAGAGATAGTCTTTGAATCTAACTGGTCAATAGTAATTTTATGATGGGAAGACAACTCGTGAATCACATCCGGTCCAGATAAACTGGTCAAAATTTACTGAAAATGTCTATATCCCAGTTAGATTCAAACACTATCTCTAGCCTAGTTTATGGAATGCATTTATTTACACTATATAACGTCTTCATGGAAGATTAATGCCAACCATGGAGTTGAGAATGAAAATAAAAGCACATTGATCTTTTGACAAGGAGGAATAATGTATGGATTTGGCGCTATATAAATACTAGGCAGGCATATGATTATTATCAGAGAGAGTGTGAGAGAGAGAGAGAGAGAGAGTGAGAGAGTGAGAGAGAGAGAGCGTAAAGAAATAATAAAAAATATTTAGATGGGTTTTAATTTATATTAGATGATACTGGGTATGCAGTTTCAACTAAACTACTGTATACATAGAAAAACAACAATTAATGCTTGCAATCATAGTTTACACGTTCTATAGAGAGGTGTGAACCATAATTAAATTAATATCTACAATAGCTGCCACTCGCACATAGCTGATGCATATTATATAGTGTGAACAACAATTTAATAAGAACCATATAACTAGAGTTATAGGCCTTAATGAAGAAATTCTCTTCCCCAGGCGAATGAACTTCCGATTGACTTTCCGGCCTTCCGATTGGCTCATTTGTACAAACATAGTGCAATGGTGAATACAAATACAACATGGATATACATAGTGTATCCAAGCCATATGACAACTAAATGTTATTAGGGTAAATGCATGAGAGAGAGAGAGAGTCTGAAATATCAGAATTATCAAATAGAAAAGGTGGTGAAACGGCCAGACTTTGTTTGAATCCTTCCACGATATGTACTTCCGGTAGATTCGTGGATTTAAGGGAAGTCGATACGCAGGATGTATATCATCACAATCAACCGGTGGAAGTTGTGACACATATTGATATATTTTAAATTGTATTTAATCATGTGGGTTTAGAGCCGCTTTCAATATTATTTCACTTAGTATGAGCAGTTTAAGGATGAGACTAAATGTTTCTTTTAAAATCAAAATTGTAATAAAATTGGCAAGCTGCAATGTTTGTACACATGCGTATTATTGATAATAGAAAAAATAAAGATTTATTATAATACGATCTGGAATGGGTTACAGAGATGGGTTATATGAGCATCAACGTCAATTATGGGATGTACTAGTATATGTGTGATACCTTCAAAGGATTTCATTTATTTATAAAAAAATGTTTAATTACATGATATTCCATATAGCATGCGACACTATCTTAATAATTAGCAGAAGTGTTTTGAAGTCTTGGAATTGAGTGTTGATCATATAAAAACAGATAAAAATAAATTCGCAATGTGTATGGTGAAATCATAGCGTAAATGATACGAGTTCATTTGAAAAGAAATACATGGCGAATTTAAGCCACGTAGCTGTAAATGATCCGTTAATGATTGGGAACTGGGTCAGGTTTCTGCGTGCCTGTGAACATTAATACGACCAACATCGGGTCCCAATAATGCACTGTTAGCAGAATATGAAACTCCATCTCATTCACTTCAGCGACATCCCACATAAAAACCGCGAGGAATACCTTTCATGATGTGTGAAAGCGATAACCTATTGAGCTCTATCGTCCAAAAGAAAAATCCGCCAACTCGTCAAAAACCTTATCTGAAAATTGTACGGAGAGCACATCGGAAGCAAATTGCGTCTTTTTAAATGAAACAAATTCAGTCTCTAACACGAGATCTTCTGTTATCGATTTTCCCCTGTATTTGAGAAATATCTTTACAACCTTCTCTGTAGCACTCCTGTACGTCTTGTAGATCCTTCGGGACCTTTTCCATTAATATCATTTGAGTAACTCTGTAATTACATTCGGCATGCACGAGCCGCGACGAATTCTTTAAAACCTGATGGTTTTACCAAAGGCTCTATTAAAACCGTCAACTCTCTCGAGAACTAAAAAAAAATATTTTTTTTTTTTTTTTCTCTCCAAGACTTACAGAATTTTGATATAATTTATCATCATAACCATCTGGTTTGCGATGTCTTCCGATTCATTGATATTTTTTAAAGATCATTCTGCCTGTTGATCGCTTCGTTTCACGAAAGGAAAACACGGTATTTATCATGGCCTAGCTCCCCAGGGCCTTTAGTGGCCTATCCTTCAATTGGCATTGTGGGAAGATCCGGTAACGATGTACGGTTCCCAGCGTATTATTTTACGGGAGAGATGCAAGCGATGGTTTGCGAATTTACGCACGAAGTGCTGTCAAATTAAGTGGAATTTCCGAGTGGGAATAATGCAGAGGATGTAAACAGCATGTTAACAGCGAACTCCGTATGGATGGAAAATAGAATTAAGGACGCTAATAAAAAAGAAAATAAGAAAGAAAAAAAGCAATCCCGCACCAAAATGGCTGCGGCGATGACGATATCAAGAGCACTGCTGTTGGTTGCAATAACATGCAAATCTATTAATAAATATCAAAGAAAATCGTGGTAATGAAATTGATATCACTTTCGTTTGAATAGGCCTAGTTCTAAATCAATTGCAAAGAAAAATCATGATTTATGAATGTCTTCTTTATAACGTGGTGGCATTTTGGGTATTTCCAATACTTGCCCCATTTTGGTAATATCGAGTTTGTGCCGTTTGTAAAATATACATATTTTCTTTGTGCACAAAGGATTGATCAACAGGTATACTATATACATATATAAGCAAATCATTTTCGTTGGTTGTAATACTAAAAATAATAAAATAAAATAATCATAAGTAATGTGAACAATTATATTGCGCCAAATCCACGCTCGAAAGTATGTTCATAGCGCTACAACCAATGGATCTGTGTCCCTACGATATACACCTTCATGTCCATAAACATTACAGTGTTCATACTCTCTCTTTCACATAATAACGTTTGACCTTTGAACTACAGTGCTAAAGTGCTAGCTAATTGAATATCTGGTCCCATACGCCGAAGTTACTGAAGGACTCGTTTTAGGTTCACAGTCCTTATACTGTACGGTATACCGAGGTGTTTTATTTGTGGTATACGAAGTTAATTAATCTGGATGGGATACCCATATTCTAACTGCCGCATGATATTCTCACCATCCGTCCGCTAGCACCATCCGTCAGTTACTAGTATATAAAAACAGGTATATTATAGTAAAAAACAAACAAATGCAACGTGAACTGAAATAATCTTGAAAGCGGTTTAGCTCCAATTCAACCCCCACTATCATGAGTAGCTGTCTGTGCATGTGCATGCATATATCTCAGGATGTGCACGTCAATATCTAACTCTGAATATCTCACGAAACACTCTTCTTTTCGCTTTTTAATCCTCTATCCTTCGGTAAAGTTGATTAAATGAAAGGATTTGGGGTATCTCTGGAGAAAATCGAAGGCTTACTATCAAGAGCATGTACATGTACTAGTATTTGAGTTTGATTGTCCACGTCATTTCCGGGTTTTTAAATAATGTATCTAAAGCACATTTAATGACATGACATTCAGGATTGAATTACGATTAGTCAATCAACTAAATGCACTGCAATGGCTTCTAACATTATTCAGTTTGTTGCTCAAAGTTTAACTTTGGGAGAATGAGTATTGAATCTTCAAATAGAGAATAGAGATTGACGTTCGCGAAATAAATGGCACGGTAAAGCAATATTGATAAAATATAATAATAAAGAAATATAAATTATATGAAGTTCAATACTTATAGCAGATCTATATATAAAACAAGGAGGTACTCATCATTATGATCAGTAGCATATGCTTTATTGATTAAGGAAAATACACTAACTATACACGCATAGTTCAATATGTTTATACTTACTTATCTACAATGTATAGATACTCGCTAATGCATTAGAAACCAATAGAACGCTCATCATTTATAACATTACGTATTTATGATCAATACTGTGTAGACTTTACATCAATGTACTTTTAGTAGTATGATACTACACAGTTCTATGGTTTTATCTCGAATTACCACGACTATTCCCAAGTTTATGACGATTTGCATCAATGTAATATAGTCCCTCGACTGTTACCTTGCCAGTGCGTAGTGTAGTAGAGATTATCTAAGGTGGTGTTTCATTGACAGTGTTGGACGCACATTCTGGACAGGGGGTTTCTTCTTTCTAACTGTTTTGTCTGTACTTTCTGTCCGACACATGCGCAGTTACACTGTGCGGTGTTGATCCTTGGTAACTGCTCATGCGTTGTCAAAAGGTACAGACAGAACAGTTAGAAAGAAGAAACCCCCTGTCCAGAATGTGTGTCCAACACTGTCAATAGAACACCACCTTAGTTCTCCTAGCCGCTATGAGATCATAGCATAGTATAGCGCTCTCGTAAGTGCACGACCCCTACATGTATTGGAGATGGCCTCGTAGTAGATATGAGAGCTTCGAGAAACGATACCCTGCTTGCTTCATCATTTGTTGCCATAAGTATATATTGTATCAATTATAATGTAAGTAGGACAAATAAAATAAGATAACATAATTGTAAAAATAGAAGAAATATACGTAAGTGTAAGAAGTAATTGAGTGTAAGTAGCTAAGTAAGTAAGTAAATAAATAGACAGACAGAGACAGATCGATGGACAGATAGATAGATAGATAGATAGATAGATAGAGACATATACATATATATAAATATAGAGATGCATAGCTAGATGGATAGAGACAGATACATAGATAGATATATTAAATAAATAGATAGATAGAGAGATAGTTAAATGGATAGTAATTTCTCCCCCCCCCCTCTCTCTCTCTCTATATATATATATATGTATATATATATATTTATATTCATATATATTACTGCATAAATAAACAAACACAACTGCAAATAATAATTAAGTAATACAATTAATAATCTTTATTTTTTAAATAGAAACATTGACACAGAAATAAAACGTCAGCAGCAACACTGAGCAATATACATGCCATAATTTCACGTACATCCATAATTTAACATGTATTACATATAACGTCATTTTTTAAATCATAATTAAACTGCTTAAGTCCGCCTTAATCCGGGAAATCACAGCAAGGAACAATGACACGACGCGTACACAGCCAACGACGCCGGATAAAGGCGGATGTCATCGCACTGGTAGGGAGCGACCGCTAGACGGCAGATGAGCTATATATTGATTGGTGTTAGGGCCTGGTTGAAATACGTACAGACGCTCAATATATAACACTTGCTCAATTTAACCCTACACAAGAACCAAGAACAATGAAAACGGGGGATGGCTTAAACGTGGTACTACCACTTTAACCTCGAACGCCCCGGGTGACAACGCGACGAGCCGACCGAACCAATAAGCCAATGATGTTTTCAAAACGGGCCATCTTGTTTCAATGCCTACAAGTGCGTTTGTCAATATCTCGAATCCTTACGAGTGTGTTTATTGAATAGCTGTCTGTGTCCTTATTTGAAGCTCTATATCCGTTCTGACATGTCGATTCTCTACCAAATATATACTCATCGATCGAATATATTGGTGATCTTGGGAGTGAATGTTGTATATACTAAGTCAGTGCGAAATGATAAAGTACTGTTTGGGACAATAAAGTGGTACGTGGTCGAGTTCGAATCCAATGTTGTTGTCTCAACGTAAAGGATTAAGTGTGTGAGTGATAGAGCGAGTAGAAGAAAGACTATGTTGAGAGAGAATGTGGGGGAGAGAGTGAGAGAGAAAGACAAAATGAGAAAAGAAGGCAAGAAAGAAAGTGAGATGGAGGAGACGGAGACATAGAAGGAAGCGAGAAAAGAGGGACATGCCATATAGGACTGAGACACGGAGAGAGAGAGAGAGAGAGAGAGAGAGAGGGAGAGATATAGAGAGAGAGAGATATATATATATATATAGAGAGAGAGAGATAGAGAGAGAGGGAGAGAGATAGAGAGATAGGGAGAGAGAGAGAGAGATAGAGAGAGAGAGATAGAGAGAGGGAGAGAGATAGAGAGAGAGGGAGAGAGATAGAGAGAGAGGGAGAGAGAGAGAGATAGATAGAGAGAGAGAGAGAGAAAGATGGCGGAGGGAGAGGACGAAAGAAACATATATGAGTCATTCTCAAAAGATGCCACTTTTTCTGTCCCCGGCCTATAACATTTTTGAAAATCAAAATTTTGAGATG
>JAUTBX010033894.1:0-13450 GCA_032361465.1 Lepetodrilus tevnianus | reverse complement strand
TGTTGGCTTGGGTGGCGTTTCTCGAAGCTCTCATATATCCACTATAGCGCTCATGTAAGTTCCCGATTCATTGCCGTCTATAAGAAATCGCCAGGCGAGCGCTTCTGGTGTCGTAGTGGATACGAGAGCTTCGAGAAACGAGACCCTAGAACTGCTATGGACTTGGTGTCTGTGAAGTTTGCATGAAGTTGTCAAGTCGTCACGGAACACGTTAATTCGTGTTAAAGCTGTCCGAATATTTCTTTTTAATCAGATTGGATCAGAGATATACGCATAACACGTGTTTTTGTTTTCTACACGTGCGTATGCGTGTGTACACGCGCATATGTCACTACAGGTAATCAAACTATATTTGCGCAAAGTAACTGATTTAATTAGCATATCAGCACAATTATGTCAATGTAAAATGTGTTTTAAAGTATTGATGTCTAATATGTTGGATCCACATTTTATAGTAGGCCTAATCTGTCTGCACTTTTGTGAATTAAAAGGATAACCCTTCCTGTCTACAACCCACAACCTAATCCCAATCCTACTTATCCAGACCCCAATCCTAACCCTAATCCCGGGCCAAACCCTATCCGATCATTTCTGATTTTCTCCATCGAACAACATATAACATATATGGTTAATACAATGCAATACATTACATTAGTGTGGCTATTGTTCTGATTCTGGCAGAAATGTAAAGCTCCTAAGAAATTGTGTTTTAAAAGTGGGATAAATGTGGATTTGACGCAGACATTCTGTGGGCGGAATAGGCCAGATTTGACATAATTCACACAATAGGTCTGTCTAATGCGTCTAGAGGAATTCGTAGATATGAATTCCATCTAAAAGCCGTTCATTCTTATTATACGAGGGTTAGGTGGAAACACGCACGATGCGGCTGGGCCAGCTATTTGGTATTTTCAGACAATAACTTTCTCAGCAGCTTTCGCTATTAGAAGCATACACAATATAGACGGTATGTATAATGGTAAATACGGGGCATTATGATTGCAATTCCGAGTGCTTTGACATTTGAGGTTGCTCTCTCCCAGGTCCGCGTCTTGTTGTATCGGCTTATCGCTTTGATCTTCGCCTCAGCGATGAGAAACATCGTTGCCTGCTGGCTTCCATCATCGACAGATATGTGCATTTTTTCTTTCAAGATTATCTATTGAAAGGGTATCATAATATTGCCGTTAGTGTAACCAGATCTCATCCCAAACAAACGGCACCAATCCACAAAGGAGTGCAAACTGTTTTAAAATTTCATCTGTCAGGGAGCAGGGAAACACTTGGCTGATGTTTTAGGAGCATTTCCATTAATGTTCCCCGAGTCGACTTCTTTGAAAAGATACTTCTGCAATATGGTTTGATGCGACTGTTCTCTTTAACAGGCCGTGCACGCTCGTCATAAAGAAATGATAGCATGGACATTGGTGCGAGGGGGGAGGGAGGGAAGGAGCAGGAAAGAGGGGGGGGGGGTGAAGGCATTGAGATCACTTTTCAAGCGACTCGTTAGCTATTGACCCCCACTCCTATCGGGATCAACCTTGTAATTATAAAGTCAGCAGGGCCAGGTCGCTCCCTGGGCCTCAAATTAAAACTTGTCACCCTCGTCATTGGAGCTTCCGTCCCAAAACACTTGCGATGACTGCCCGTGAATATGACCAGCAATATTCGTTTTGTGAAGCGCACTTCCTTCGTCGGGATTCGTACTTCCCGTGCGCCATCGTCGAGCCAGACTCGCAAATAACCCGCTACAGCCACAGGAAAACCGATTTTGAACCTTTTATTCCGACTAGCTACAGATACAAATTTGAATAAATGAAATAAACAGTGTTCATGATGTGTGCGTGCTGCCAGCGCGAGCTGATGGGTCCGACTTGTGGTTGCATTGAAGAAGCAGTCGAGCGAGAATAGGCCGCTATTCAACGTGAATTTATGGATTTCCTTCTACCATGATCTACAATGCAAAACGCGACTTGGCTGATTTTGGCTGCCGAAATTGATGTTTGCATATCAAACACTGATTAATCAGCTTGCGGTGCCATTTCTGGTCATTCTTATTTCGACTGGACATGTGGGAGATGAGTTTGGCCGAGATTCTCGTGAACAGACGCAAAAGGCTGGCCGGTCCGACATGTTCCGCACGTGCTGAGCTCGTGCTGCCACGCGGGTCACGTGCCACGCGGATCCTCTTCTTGTCTTCGACTGTATGAATAAGCAGACGACAATTTTTAAAGGATTGGACATCTTTTGAAGAAAAATAATTACATGACACTTTTGTCATCACCCACTTGGGAAACACTGCTCCCGTTGACTCTTAACAACGCCAGTATAATGAAGTGCAATCTAAAATACGATAAACCGGCAGAAAAATGAACACTCTGACTAATTTAGAAACAAAACAGATGACACGCTCCCCGATGGGGGGCAGCGCTCAACTCACACACGTTTTTGACAGCACCCCCGTTACTTCACACACACTAGAAACACCCACACTGCTAATTACAGTCGCAAATAGATGCCTCCATAAACTGGAGGGGTTGACACGCTTTAGTATAATATACAAGTATAGTCCAAGGAATATCATATTCTGGAAGAACAGGAAGAGTCATTGATGACCATCAGAAATTAGGAATTCTTTATTATCTCTGTAAATAATATAGAGTTACAAATTGGCACAGAACCTGATAACAGGAGACTATTTATAGAGACATACAACGAAATTAAAATAATTTACTTGCCCGTTTGTTATACAATTTCTGGACAGAATAAATACCATTAAATATAACATTAAATACCATGGGTCAGAAATAAATTTCAACCACCATGTCACCTCCGACCATATTGTCCCGTTTAAACTACATTTTGTACACATAAATTGTTTCAATAGTAACTTTACCTAGTTTATTGACACCTATCGATTTATGTAAAATAATTATCTTTTAGTTATCTGGAACAATAGTACGTAAAGGTTCCAAACCGTTTTTAAATATCATCCTTCCATAGTCATTATCCTCCATCCTATTTTGATTATTAAGCAATCAATGGTCCAAATAACTGATATAATCACGATATCTAGATCTATTTTACGGAAGGAAGGAAGGGCCATAAATCATGAAGTTCGACGTCACGAAGACACTAAACACCAATGGACATTCATCATGCGCTAAGCCAGAAATGTAGTTAGAAATTGAGACTGCGAAGTATTAAGCCTCTTACTGTTGCTCCATATTAAAGTAATCTTCAATCATAAACTACAGCGTGATAGGGCTTGGCCAGCATTCGCGACGAGTAACCGCCCTCCGCATCAGAATGTGATCGCAGCATCCATCAACGTATAGCCATACAAATATCCTATTTGCTCCGAGATGGATAATAGTGTGACTCCAACACGCTATGCGGCAATCGGACTGCCATATTCTATGTTCTTAAGCTGAGTCCTATTTCATCTCTTCATAAGTCTGGCCGCCCAAATATCACGGATCGTCCTCTAGAACCTACTCCTATGAAATATCCAAGACTCCCGAAGCGCCAGCCATATTTTATCGATTCATTACGGCAGCAATACATGTATACTGTGTCCTATAAGCCGGGCGTCTTATGATCATGACTGGGTGATGGGGGTGGGGAATGGGGGAGGGAGAGAATGATGAATGGGGACATCTCGGTAAAATGTGATTTTTGATAAGAATATTTGCACTGGCACCGAGATCTTCTCCAGATTTGAGGCTCTGAGAGAAAGATTCATCAGTTCATCTGCTGTACGTGATGTATCGTGTGGTGGGCTTTGGATACGATATGAATTATGTCTAATAGATGTGTGCCACAATGGTGGTTTATCGTATGAGGACCTTTAGTGAATAGTTGTACAGTTCTGTGTGTTCCTGAATCGTTGTACACAAGTATGCCAACATTATGACAACACATTTAGTGAGGACTTTATTGTAACTCCCCACTAAACTTGTATCAACACAAATGTGTTGGTTATCATAATGCGTAAGTCTGTGTAATGTCCTTTTGTGATGGAATGTATAAATATATAGATGTATATGGAATTAGGTCAAACTACTTCCGGTTAAGACCGGAAATATGACGTTTTTCATGCGAAGCAAAGCTTTCAAGACAATACCAAACCTAATAAAGACATATACAGTGTACTCTGTATCAACCGGCCCTCGTTGGGACCGATAAAATATGCCGGATTTGAGAGAGTGCCGGATTACTCAACTAATTACTCAACTACTGTATGACGTTGGATTACCGCTCTATTAACATTTAATAATAACATTGGCATAGAATCTGATTGTTATATTGTTATTGTTGTTATGTGAGTGCATGTGTTGGGTACATATTTACCTACGCATTGCGATATTTGCCCTTAAAGAACCAGCATAACTTACATGAACATTGTAAGTCCACAGAGAATTCTATTTCAATTATGGCTGCATTATTTAACTAATATATGCATCATTATGCCTGTGGAGATCTACTGGATTGGCCACACTATCCTGGTGACATCTTCAATTGAAAGTGCTTTGAAATATTAATATAAGCGATTGCTATACACTGCGAAGACATATTTACAAAGGAATAATACATTAACAATTTCCTTATGTGTTCACGTGTTCCTCGCCTACTAAGTAGGCATGCTCTTATTGTTCTTTGTTCAACTATCCTCATCTAAAGACATAAGGTTTACATGATAGATATATTCATATCGTGTCGTCAATGACGTTGGAGAGTGTCTCGAAGGAAAAGACATGCTTACTGAAACATAAATAAACAAGTAATGCCATTACTGCTTTTTATCATGTTTCGATCGCCAATCAAGCCTACCTTCTAAATCACGTCAACCAGTGATAACAATAAAAACCTACTGATGACAGCCATGTGTTTAAAAATATATCAGACAGAAGCGACAATTAGGTCAAGTTACGAAAAGTTGAACGTAATGAAAAACTTTCATGTATTTGATGGAGGTGACTTAGACAATAATGTTAGAAAGTTTCGTTTACTTATTCAAAGCTTGCACGCCTTAAGGATTTTTTATCGGTGTTTTTGGAACATTTCTACAACTTAGATATTACTGGGGGTGTCGGTGGTTTTGGGGTTTTGAATTCCTACGAAATAAAAAAAAAAGTGAGATTTTTTAAAAGGAATGTACCAGATGAAATTTATGCAAACGTGTTTGATTTTTTAAATATTTGAGCTATTATGTCTGGGAGTGTCAATGTCCGTTGAACCTGGCATAACGACACATTCCTACGTACATCAGCACGCACTGTCACGTGTTCGTACGGCATACATGCGCATCTGTTCTTATGCGTGGAAATGCACGTACTTTTCTCTATAGATAATGTATATAAGTGTATGTGCACGTATGTCAATACATTTCCTGTGTTATTAATATAAGTGTGACATATTGTAATTAAGTATGTTTAAACATATTTTATTCACAATAGAAAGGGATTGGATACAAGTTATGCCAACTTACGACAAACCTTTTTTATAATAATTGTCAATTGATGATGATATTATAACAACATATTAGACGACATTGATTCCTGGCAGCGATATTATGAAACTATTTTGAGTACAAACTCATGTTCAATTCAAGGTTTTGTTCACAAATTCCCCATATTAAATTTTAGCTTGTGCATGAAATCGTACTTCAAAAGTTTCGCCATCCCCAGTTATTATTAGGCCTACATACATGAGCACTTCACACATGTCTTCTTAAAAATAACGTATTATTTATTCACGGGAAACGCAGCCACTCAGAGCAAACAGTCCACCCGTGACGATCGAATTGATCGTTGTCCAGTTGTCCATACTCCAATGACCCCGTGCACTCTATTGCTGACCTAGATTGACCTCTAGTGCTGAAGAACTGCTGTTTGTGTCTGGTCTGTTTCTACCAAGGATTGACGTCGTCTAATATTCATACACTTAACAGAAACTTACTCGTTTGAGACACGATTAAAGGGGGGTATATAATAAACTTTTCTGTCCGCATTTCAATGGGAGAAGAAATGACGTCTGGGCTTCGTCGATATCATCCCACCGCCAGGAACGGGAAGGTTCTTGCCAGAGACGTAACTGTTTCCTGGGCGCATCAATTATGCAGCGTAAAGCAGCTGATATGAAATAAATCTACCGCCTCATCAAATGATCATAGTATGAGACGGGTCCCGGGGATATAATTCTTTGATTTGCTTAGGTCGGTAAGGTAAGACCGTACATGAAATTGACATAGATCACGAATATGGTTCTATGGGACGACGGTGTTAATTGTTTGCGAGGAGCTGCCGCGAGGTGGCGTGCACGACTTTCGAAAGCCAACGCACCCAGTCCACCCTGAACCAGTTTCCCTCTGCATATGCGCAGTTGACGGACGATGGTACCGAAATTGGCAGCGTATGAAATAAATATGAAATATGACACTGTTCTCGGGCGAGAAGGCTTTGCTATTGGTTAATGAGTCTGTGGCGTGGTGTGGTAGGTAGACTAGTTAGACATGCATCCCTTTTTTTCCCTGTGTGCGTTGTTGATTACTTGTAGATGGTTGCGTGATGCACAGACGACGTAAGACTCGTTAAAGATATACCATTGGTGAAACTACGGTCGTCCAATCTTTATTTAATGAATTAGGTATAATACAAATTGTGCTTAAATCTGATAATTGTAAGATAGACAGACGGTCTCTATATCGAAGGCCATTAATCTGAATACGTTAAAAATAATAAAGAAGAAAAACGAAAAGAAGATTTATTAAACTTTCCAGATGGAACTTGTGTTCAATATCACGAGCGATGGTTTCAAGGTCCTGTCTGTAGACCAATAGGTAGTGCTAGCGCAAATCCACGTGTCTCCAGTCTTGACCTCAAGTACGAACCGGAACATGTGGCTGCTGGAACCACGTGGTATAGTTACCATATGTGGTGCCATTTGCCACCACATGGAATCTTGTGCGGACGAAATCACTTTGTCGTTTCTTGTAATCTCCTCAAACAACAAAACGTTGCAAACGGCTTCCGGTTGTTATACATATCAAAATAATCATATGAGCAAATGGAATGATTATAAAATCCATTGAAATCTTTTAGTAGGCTACTGTTTTATTCGACTAAATAAGTTATATCTATTGACATATATTTTGTATCATGTACACGTATCTCTGTAATTGGTGTGCAACATCAGTCTTTCTAAGTCTATAATTATCATTTTTATAAGAAGAATTAATAATAATAATAACAATAATAGTAATAATTAAATAATATCAATAATAATAATAATAATAATAATTCTTAGTCTATAAGTATCCTTTTTATAAGAAGAAATAATAATAATAATAAAAATAATAAATAATAATAACAAATAATAATAAAAAATAATAACAAAAACAATAAAAATAGTAATAACAATAATACTAATGCATACTGACAATGGACCAGACACCCAATTAAAAAAGTGTTATGAAAAAGGAAAAGAAATAAAAGACATGCACAAAGCATTAATCGTTCAAAGAGCAAAACCTTTCTGAATAAGTAACATTTTCCCCGATTGTGTCTGTGTGTTCAAACCCATGTCTCTATGGCGTTGTCTTACACTAACTGAGAAACCAATAATTAGTTTACCTACTGTTTGCGTGGCAAAAGCTAACCAATGTATAAGGAACCCGTTTGAAGAGCACATATGTATGTACAGTATTTTGAAAATGAAATGTGTATGTATACTCAACAAAATAAATTAAGGATCAACATATATTGTGTGGGTAGGTTTTCTATTAAACATTGGAATTCTGCTTGAGGGGAATCTGGTGCCATTGTTCTTCCAATATGTCTGCAAGTACCTGAAGAGTATCTGGAGCATATAGATGTTTGGATATTCTCCGTTGTTAAAATAGTTATAAGGCTAAATTTACATGGCCAAAAAGGTTACTGGTTCTTAATTAATGTTGTTCAGTATATGTTAGTCAGACCTCGGTATTTCATTCCTTCTATTAATCCTCATATCAAAGGTATACAGATTTGACAAGTATAAATTACTGCTTAATTGAATATGAGTAGACATGTTTCCTTGGCATTCAACTGCAGTGACAGAAAAATAGGTCTTCTTTGAAACCTGGGTTTCATCCAAGGTACGTTGATGGTTGTTTTCATGTTTCATGAAGATTCATGTGCAGACATCGTAAAAGACGATATTGCAATGCCATTACTCGCAACACTCGCGACTATTGTTCCTACCTGCAGCACATGGGATATGTTTATGCTTTCTGTAATAGCATTTGGACATACGTACGTTTAGTGGATAAAGATGCAATGCTGCACATTCTGGAAACGTAAGTGCAACGTATAGCGTTATTACTGTTGGTGTGTGTGCAAGAAATTGCTACAGTTTAAGAAAACACATAAGTGCAGTGGATCCAGAGATGATATCCAGAAAATTGGAAAATACTTTTTAGTAAACCTTTTACGGAAAATGTTTCCGTCGTAGTAGTGTACGATAACCAGGAGAGACCGGAAGTCAGTTCCGAACGTTTGAAGTACGTATTTCGATCGGATGACGCACCGCGAAAATCAGGCTATTCCGAAAGCTGTTTTTTTTTAAAAGAAGTCAATATCTGTATTACTTTTAATAATAGGGACATTTCTAATTTAAAAGAACAACAATAATTCATTGGAATTGATATAATCAGTGTAACCAATTTAGATCAGGTGTTATTCATTTGCGTAATTATAGTTTTGTTAAGACGCCTTCATGACATTGATTTGACGTCATCGTGGATTCAAAATATATTCACATTTTTATCAAGGGTATTTCAGTACTTTCATAAATGATCCTCATCGAAAAGATTGCTTTTATCAGTCTTTCAAAACTGGAGAAGACCAACAAAAGGCGTTATAATAATAAGGCGTTGTATGAAGACAGAATGAAATAAAGGCGTTATAATAATTCCACTTATTACGCTAGTTCGCCTCAATAATAAAGGATGTTCGTATTCTTACCAGACCGTTAATGCATGGCGTCGTGTTCCCATAGGACAAGCAATATCATTTTTCTTTATAAAATGCCACCTTTCGGCGTTGCTATTTGTCTGACGCTGCGCTGTCAATAATATTTGCGTAGACGTTGCGATCCTGTAGAGAGAAGCTGTCATTGCAGCCCCCCTTAGACCGGAGGCAGCGTTCGCGATATGATTATGAAATTTCATTACGCTTCCGCGGCGCACTAAATGGAAAATAAAGTAGCGACGCTTCGTCCATAGGCTATCCAGTACTGGTCGTAAACGCTCCTAAATATTTCTTGGCGACGTACCTTGACAGAAGAGATTCAACTACTAGACACGCAGTTTCCCCGTGTGACATCAAATCTGATCCGAAATAATATTTGCAATAAATAAATGAAACGTAAATCTCTTTGGGGAACGGTTTCAGATTGGATAAACAGAATATTATTTTAGAAAAGAGAAGGCGGGCGATGTTAGATCATGTGGAATGACACATACATATCATCCCCGGGGAGTTCGGGGGACTTGCATGACCGTCTGGGTGAGGCAGGAATATAACAATTGAGATATTATGCCAGTGTTGTTATACCGGGGCAACTGGGGACGTACGTCACTTATAGATGTTTCAATATAATTGTCAGAGAGGAATTCGGATATGAAATGTTTAATATGGAACCTCTGCCCGAAATGAAAACACATTCGATATTATTTCAAGAACGTTTGGGATTCGTTTGTCAAAGTTATGGTTAGGAATCATTTGTCAGGATGTAATTTCATTTATGGAAATTAATTAAATTCGTAATGGTGTGCATTATGCATTTGTCATATTTAGATGTGTTCATATTATGTTTTGGGACGATATGTTCATTCATAGCACGTAGCAGCTGACAATTTGTACTCTCAATCTTCAATAAAATGTGTATAAATATGGAAATCGAATAAACATATAGTACATTTATAAAACGCATGACTCAATAGTAATGCATATTCGAAGCGTTATTGCTTCAGTCAACGGATCCACGTGCACTCATTTCACCTTCTCAAAACCCAGGGGAGTATACAACAGAACCAGCCGATTTGTTTCAAGCGGTATAACGTTAAATTTCACAATTCCAGCTTTTCCTACCGGGTACCCGTTTCGCTGCTGGGTGGAATGGAGCAGTGTGAACCTAAGGGCTTTGCTCAAGTGTTACATAATGTCATGAGCCAGACTCGAACCCGAGACCTCCGGGCTGTGAGGTAGACAACGTGAACGTCTCTACAACAAACTGTTGGCGTATCCTTGAGCTTTCATAAGATTTTAATATTATGCTTTAATTTATGGCTGGAATATGTTTGATATCGAATAAAGTTATATGTTGTTTTATTCTAACGATTACATGTAAAATATTATAAATAATATAAGAAATAAACAAAAACAGTATATCCTCATGTACCAGTAGGCCTATATATCATGATGGGGTATCCAATATGCAAGACGATTTCAAAATAGCAAAATTCATAATGTAGAAGGAGTCTTTAGATTTCTAAATAAGGGTTTCAGCTATATAGATTTGACCACGGGTCGAATGTGGACAGTGATGGCTAAACGTATATAGTCCAGCTGTCCAATGGTCAAATAATCTTAAATAAATCCCAGAAGAAACATGCCGGTATTTGAAACCAACAAACGGTCCCTCCAAAGCCAGCCATTGCCCATGTCCCAACGTTAGTAGACTTCCGGTAGAGAGGCACATGAAAGCTTTTATCCATAACCCACCAGTGGGCTATACCGAATAAGATAAATGTTCAAATAAATTGAGCTTTGGCGAGATTAAGGACTTTTGAGCCACGAATTCGAGTCCAAAAACACCACATTGAAACACATAGGTCGGAATTACCAGATAGGTCCGACTCGACACAAATGGGCACTTAAAAAAATACACGCCAAAGGGAAAGAGTTATCGATTTGTGTGTGACTAAACTCGTAATAAATTCGGTGTTTTAATGGTATTTACGCACCTATTATAGGAGTAAATTAATTTTAAATCCTGTGCGTCGGTAACATATTTTCAGCAAAGTTTTCTTCATCGAAATTAACTGTGATCCTGTATAGTTGGGTATGTTTTCTCTTGGCTTTCATAAATGGAGTCGTATATCATGGTAAACATTTCTTTGTTAGTTTTTCTCATTTTCACCTGAAAATAACGCCAGAAAATAGTTATGCCTCAGAATCAAATCAAATGCTAGGATAATCATATTTCCCATTCCCAGATCTCAGTTTTTCTTAACTCTGAAATGAACGCGCTAAGATACTGTTTTGATTAGCATCTTGTTCTCTTGTAATTAACCACGTTCATACGGCATGGTGTCTAAAACTAATAAGTTTGTCACTAATTTTAATAAAAGACGTGTCTATAAACACCAATGGTTAACACGTTTCAATACACGCCGGAGAAATCTTCTTCTTTTTTTATTATCTGTACAATTTTGGGATTTGGTATTATATTCGTGATAATTAATTAATCTCGAATATTGGAAATGAACTGTGTCCAGCAAAGGTTGCTTTATCAAAATTATCTGAAAAAGGATCCAGACTACAGTTTTTATTATTTACGAATCCCCCGTCGTTCTGTATTGTATGATAAATACTTCACCGTAGCTAAAGGTTTTGTCTCTTCTGATTGCTGATTTGGACATACAACACCACGACAATACACCATGTTATTAGAATTAATCTGGAATCCGAAATTAACATGAAATATCTATTTAGAGTATTTGAACGTTCTGAAAAATTAATATCTACTGATAATTACTGCATATCTTTTCATTAAACTTATATTACAATTACAGTTAATAACTTTTCTTAATAAAAGATTAAAAGGCTTGAAGATGTTGGCAATGTGCCAATGAAACGTTGCACTTCTTTCAGATAATACTATAGTTAAGCACATACACATTCTTGTTTATATCAAAATAATTTTGTAATGAATTTAACACGTACGAATCGTAAGATCTGTAAATATAATTGCTAAACTGTAAATGTCCTTCGTTAGTTAATATTGAATCTCCTTGTAAATGCAATGGACAAACAACAGTATACAATACTGACTTATTTTGTATTACCGTGCAAGAACTAGCGTCCAATAACCGTTATTGTCTTCAATGAACATTCTGATAGTAATAATAAAGAAATTTCACAAGTTGGATGGATAAAAGGATATACCAGGATAATAAATTAGGCTTTTATAGGAGGAGCAATATGTTGTGTTCTGCGTTCTGTACCTTTTCCTTGAACCCATACAATACAATCTGGCGGTCTCCTCCCGAATCGTGTACCTATTTGCACTTCTTTTCTGTTGGCACAGTCAGCCGCGGCGTTTACACAGCATTAGAAACCGCCTCTCTTTATCAGATAATAAGGACGACATTAATGCTTTTGCCCTCTGACCTCGCAGCCGATACCCCCGGGGCGCGCATGGGGCAAGCTGCCAAAACTCTTGACCACTGTCCCCGGAGAATTGTGGATATTTTCTGATCATATTTACAACAGCTCATCGCCATGCGGACTAATATTTGTCCAAGTGTGCCCCGGCGTGCTCCGGCCATGTCCGAGTGGCCCCTCCGCCGAGAGCAAATATCCCCCACATGTCGCGGACGGCCAATTACTTTCAGACGGCGACCATCAGTAGTGGACATGGAAATATGATCGCCGCTCATCTGACACCTCGTAGTTTTCTCTCAAAACCTAATACCAGTTGACAGGCAAATGTTACCTGTCAATTTAAGGCGCACGTGCAAGACATCTCTCTTTTGTAGTAAAGCGGGGATGGTTCAATTATTAAATTCCGACTGAAAGATGGGTGTTAGCTGTATTATTCTTTGTGTTTTTGTATAATATATATATACACATAGAGAAAGATACATGTAGATATATAGATATACTTCCAAACTGTAAAGCGCCTTCGGGTATTTATGTATAAACATATAGGGCGATATATAAATATTTTTATTTTTATTTAAAAAACTAGCGATCACAAGGATTTAGAAGCATACTTTTTATATATATACAAAACATACTAAGATCAATATTCCATTTAATTTAGCTTCCAGATTAATCACTATAGTTAGTGATAAATACATATTAGAAAACAGATTACGAGAACTATTTGTATTTTTGAAATCTCGCAATTATCCTGATGAGATAATATACCACGGCATTCAAAAGGCTAGAGAAAAGGGACCCCTCATTTTTAAATTGGAAAATACAGAAGGTAATGGCAAGAATGATGTGATTCCTTTTGTATCGACTTACAATCCAGGTAACTTTAACATTTTCCCTATTATTCAAAACTATGAACAATTTATGAAAACAGATAAACGTATGGAAACTGTGCTTAAAAAGAAGAAAATTATCAACAGTAAAAGACAACCTAAAAATCTGAAAAGATTATTATGTAATTC
>JAUTBX010033672.1:10551-13459 GCA_032361465.1 Lepetodrilus tevnianus | reverse complement strand
ACATAGATGGATAGTTAGTTGGAAAGTAGACGGATACTTATCCAAGTCTGCAGTGGTCCCCTAGCGGCAAAAACTATGTTGAGGTACAAAAGCAAGCATGCTAAGTGCATGTACCTTTCATTTTCATGTCCATTTCGGTCCAAACTGACAACTTAATCTGTGATAGTATACCTTTTAAATATAATCACATATATTGATGGTTGTTTTGGACTAGTTCTTAGCAATAACTGCAAAGTACATTCCTTGACATACATACTTCCAAAAAACCTTTTCACCGCTGTATGATATACACTATTCCATTGCGACATCACGATAGTTTGAATCGAGTGTATACTAACCAGCTGTCGTCGACTTGAATGTGGCCTGGCTTATGTATGTGTGCTTAACTATATTAACGCAAACGGACATAACTCAAAGCCGTACGACCACATTGTCTATGCATTCAAAGTGGTACGACTAGGTGTTCTTATAATTCCTTCATAGATCAGTTGATGCATCAAATACCAGATAATTAGAGGAACGTTCCCTTTGTTCATATACAATAACAACTTATGGATAGACAAATCAAACGTAAGTAGTCTTAGATATAAATGTATTTGTTCATTATTTAGGTAAACTATCTGTGATAGTATGCCTAATATATATTCCGTTCTAAATCGTGTGTGGAAATGTCCTTGAGACATGAAAGAGACATCACTATAATTATATATTCCCTAAATAGCAACTACAGTAGACCTCACATATACCGACCTCGGATAAACCGGACACTCGGACTGAAATCTGAAGTCTCGGCCCCGTCTAACGCTAATTACAGCATATGTATATGACGGACTTCGCATATAACGGACCAAAATAGCCGTCCCAATGAATACGTTATATGCGAGGTCTACTGTATATTCAGATACAAAATAAACTGATAAAGGTATGCCCAAATCGAAAAGCCTAATACATGTAATTCTCTATCAAAGGAATGTACTACCCTAGTGTGTTGTTTCAACTAACGACGAATGAAAACGATACGTATAATGTTCATCAAATTTTGCACATTTTTATTTCCAATGAAATATTGTGGATATAGCGTCTGAATTATGACTTCTATTAAACAGTATTTAACGAATACAAAGGGAAACATAGGCTGTATTTGTTTTGGCCACGAGTGTTCACTCGAATGCAGGAAACTCAAATAAAACGCCAAAAACGAAACCCTCGCATCAGGAGATATATAGAATATCACCCTTGTGTTTTGATATCGTTGTTATCCTACGAGTTGATAAAAGTAAGCCTTTGCCGATTATCTACTTATTTTTATCAACGAATAGCAACGATATCAAAACAACCGAGGGCGAGATTATATTTATCACCCAATATTATTCGTAAGTCATTTAAGAAGACAAATAGCACATCTGAAACGTTTTTTACTGGGAAGTCATTAAATATGTTGATGGACATTTGCATTGTGATGTAATGCTATTTATAGTGATGATGACATCACAACGGTAGACTATTTCTCAGCAGGTGATCTTTCCTGTCAAGTGCTTGACATTAACCAATCACAAACATTTGAAATTGTTATCTCCTAGGAGGTATCAATTTCAAATGTTTTTAAACTATCGCATATATCTACTCTCAGAGCCAGTATTTGGTGATAAAAGAACATGTCCGCCTATTCACAGAGGTGGATACAATTGTGATAGGACGCCGATTCTACTGCCGCCAACACTAGTTCAGTAGATCTGTTCTTGCTGATTTATTTGAACACATGTTTGTTGTTATGCGCATGTGCAACAAGCACTCGCAATCGCCTCGAATGCGCAAAACAAATGTAGCCGTAGATATAGGAGACTGCGAGACAGTCACTAAAAGTGTTGCCAAACGGACAACTCGTCAGCAAAATGTAATCTGCTCACATTGAAAACCATAGATAAATTAGTTAGTATTGAATTCAGACATGTGAAAGATGACGGACATGAATGTAATATATATAACGAAATGTCGGTTGCCCAATGCCCAACTAAATAATGTGAAATTCAACGTGTGTGTGTGTGTGTATAAATGTGAGCGTGCATGTGTGCGTGCGTGCGTTGTGTCCATTTTAAGTATTCAAAACCCCACTTTCTAAAGGGCAAATGTATCTTCAGTAAATATCCTGACGATATTAATACTAACATACGGTACTGAATTGTGATTGTGTCCTGTCGAACATAAATGTTGTAACTGTCTGCCTGAAACGATATATACATGTATAGCCACAATGTTCGGGCGAGTCACTCGGTGATGGGTCGTTTATCCTCAGAGCTCACAGAATACTCCGGAGAAATCGTGGCATTGTCCACCTCCTCTTGCAGGTGCTCCATCTGCCGCCTAAGATCCTGCAGGTGTTTGTGAATCTCTTGCATCTGTTTGCGGGCGTTTTGGAAAGTGGCCGAGGCGGCATCTGCCGAGAGCTCGATCTGCTTGAAGCTCTCGTCAGCAGTGGAATAGTCCTCCCAAAAGTCATCGCTGTCGGTGGCGTTGTGCTGCGTGTTGTAGAAGGTGCAGCTTACCACCACTTCGTTGCCAGCGGGTTCGCTATAGCTGCGACTGAACAACACTTCGCTGAGGCCGTCGTCCTCGTCGTCGGCGTACATGCTGTCAGTGCTGATGTCGTCTCTCTGTTCGGACACATCCAGATCGGATTCTGTTCGGTCAGTTACAGCAGGAGACATCCTCGATCTCCTCCAGTTTACACTGCCAGGCGGGGACCGGAGGCCGTCCGGTATCACGAAAGACGGGAGGTTCTCCTCGGTGGGAGTTCTGTCTTCCGAGTCATCAAGAATGTGCTTCACAGACAAGAGTTCATTGAACGTATCTTCAATTGGCGGGATACAGGACGACAGTTCTAAGCCGGACGCAGTGGGATGACCAGAAC
>JAUTBX010033672.1:3051-5551 GCA_032361465.1 Lepetodrilus tevnianus | reverse complement strand
AAGTAGACCATTGTGTGCGCTCCCCGTGCACTAGATTTACACTAGGTATAGAGGAACTCATATTAGTAGATATGTTGTTTACATACTCCATAATCGCAAGCTCCAATGTTCAAACGAGTTTAACCAGCACTTTCAAATCGTTCATTCTTCAATGGAAAGTCATACAATGACGGACATTTCTTAAATATAACTTATCGACGAAAGAAGCGATTAATTCGGGTGCATATGCATATTCTTTTGGAATCAAAACCTGTAGTTCCAAATATATAGTTCATTGGCATGTCAAAGAAGGTGTCGTTAAATAAGTTCCTATAAACTGAACATCATTGTTTTACCCACTATCATGTCAATGCTATAATACAGCGAATTGGGAGAACGCATACGTTGGAATTAAATACTAGACGAAGGTCAACAGTTTCTGTACACAATTAATAATGCATCTTAGACTTATATATTTGACAGTTCAGCCGAACTGTTTCAGTGCTTTTATCATATCTAGATCTAGTTTTACTTTATTCAACCTGTCCTAGCCGATATAGCACCATTAATCGTTAGAAAACATAGAGCATGCACCCCTTCTCATTTACATATACTAGTACTCACATGCACATATTGTAGCGTGGAAACACCAACTAAACGGAGGAGACATTACACGCCGACCTGCGCAGATCGCGTCATCTCTCTCCAAATCCGAAGCTAACACCAAGGTCGCAGCCGCAACTAGTTGCAGACAAAACGTTTTCTTTGGACACATGACAATAATCTGGAGACTACGCATGCTATGTCTCTTCTTCTTGCAGTCATACAGTAGACAACAGTACAGCGTACTTAAACCCTTGTGAAACAGCCATATACTTGGCAGTCAGTAGTAATCATACACAGAACTAGATGTCTAACGTGTTTACGTTTTTACTAACTGACTTTTACATCTGTACTGGTCTGTATAGCATGGCAATGTGTAAGTATTGTAACGGTTGCTCGCTCGGGAATGTGGGAAAATGTTTACAAAATGCAGTACATTGTATATACAATTACGGTCAGATAGTTTGTACTTTCTAGTACCTCTACGAGCAGATGTTATCTACTGGTACCTCTAAAAACAGATGTCAGATAGTCTGAAGTGTGTTTACTGGTACATTTACGAACACATGTCAGATAATCTGCAGTGTTTCTACTGGTACCTCTACGAACATATGTCAGATAATCTGCACAGTCTTGTACTGGTACCTCTACGAACACATGTCAGGTAGTCTGCAGTGTTTCTACTGGTACCTCTACGAACATATATAAGATAACCTGTGTTTACTGGTATACATCTCGTAGTACCTCTACGAACATATGTCAGGTAGTCTGCAGTGCGTCTACTGGTGCATCTACGAACATATGTCAGATTGTTTGCAGTGCGTCTACTGGTACATCTACGAACATATGTCAGATGGTATGCATGTACTGGTGCCTATATCAACAAGAGGCATATATATTATCTAGGTACACTTGTCAGATATTATATACCTACTAATACCTCCATGTACACATGAGATGTATTATGTGTTTACTATATAGTACCTCTACGAACAGATGTAGACATGCTGTATACCACGAACGTGTAACAGATATTCTGTGGTCATTAGTACCACTGATGTCAGATGTTATGTGCTTACCGGTACTTCTACGGACAGATGTCAGATGGTTTGTTACTACTAGTACCCCGAGGAACACCTGACAGGTATTCTGTGTTTACTAGTAGTAGGCTACATCTACAAACATACCAGACATGCCCTGCTTAATAGTACTTACAAGCAATGCCGTATGTTAAAAAGTATTACCTAACAAAACAAAACAATTGGTCATTAGATATTAATAGAGTGCGAGATATTACCATTATAAATATAACATGTGCACCGAGTTAAGAGTACAACTATTCACAGGAAGGCAAATTTGTAATTCTTAAGGCCTCAAACGTTCATATGTACTGCTTAAACTTTGCGTAATAGCAGGTGATAGACGCAATGGCAAACCCTGCTACTTAAAACCATTATGGGGGGATTCTAACGTCGACGAGAGCATCCATGTGGCCGACAAGATAAAGATTGGAGTGTGTTAGACGTGGGTGTATGTTCTGAATGTATACATAAAGGCCAAGTTGTGAGGGGATGAATTGAGGCCATCAAAGCAAATGTGTACATGATATAGTATTTCTCAACATAAATTGAGGCATGTTCTTTAATTAATGTTATACTGTATCATGAATTGATTATTACTGCAATGTACTGTTCTTGTTTGTTTAAGATCATTGCAACTTTACCCTGTGTATTTCGATTTAAAATGTCAACTGAATAAGATACTAGGTTTAACTACAACATACCAATAGCTGTATAGTTCAAGATACTAGGTTTAACTACAACATACCAATAGCTGTGTATTTCAAGATACTAGGTTTAACTACAACATACCAATAGCTGTGTATTTCAAGATACTAGGTTTAACTACAACATACCAA
>JAUTBX010033450.1:0-13470 GCA_032361465.1 Lepetodrilus tevnianus | reverse complement strand
ACACACACACACACACATACACACACACACACACACACACACACACACACACACACACACACACACACACACACACAGAGACAGACATACATACAGATACAATGTGCCAGTGTATATGCCAATGTTTCTGAAGGTATCGTATACCTAACGAAGCTTACTACGTGGATGAACATTCGACTCTTTTGCGATCATCAAACTTTTATCCACGAAGGCTATTACGACAGCATCGGGTATATAGCCCTAAGAATGTTATATGCAATGTCATATTCTTTCTGTAGCACACACACACACACACACACACACATACACACACACACACACACACACACACACACACACACACGCACGCACCCACACACACACACACACACACACAAACACACACACACACACACACACGCACGCACGCACACACACACACACACACACACACAAACACACACACTTTCTCTCTCTCTCTCTCACACACACACACACACACACACACACACACACCACCACCACCACCACCACCACAAATGTGTCTTAATCTATCATAAAATGTATGTAGTATAAGTAAGTGTTAGTAAATTAAATGTTAGTGATAGATCTATTTGTATAAATAAACTATCCAATTAATTATAACCTGTCTCTTTGTATGTCCAATGTATATTTAAATCTCGGCTTTTATTTAAAGACATAAAATCATGATCTGTGACATATTTCCGTGTATATTAGGCAACAAGCTACATTTCCCGCATGCCGCATTGGTTTTCAATATTTTCATATATAATTTTATTTTTTATTTTTTGGTTATCACATGTGCCCTTGTACATGCAGAAAATGTAACTTATTATGCAATAATTGTGCAGACAAATCAAATGTAGGGGCCTACATATTTTCAGATAAATACGTTTGGCCATGAAATATGTCAACAAACCGTGATTGTACGCTTACTGAGATGTTGTATCGTGTAGTGTCTATGTCTTTTATGTAGATTCTAAAGTTTCGTGTATATTTGCATATTACACTTGCATAACACAAACAATACTGGAATATACCGAAGACAACTAATTAAGATTAAAATCTTTATTATTTCTTTCAAACAAGTAATATGACGTCTTCATAAACAAATATAGCTTCTTTGATAATTATAATAATTACATCTCCAACATATAATATTACAATGTAAGACACAACCATTATGCTATGTCAAGCCATAAATATTATCTCAACATGACATGGAATACTTTAGACAGCTACACTATATGTACACATACATTAATCCTCATTTTAAATTTACATAAAGAGCACTATTAACAGTAGAAATCTCGAAGTCTGAAATTCTGATTATCAATGTAAATATACATGTATTATAGCTTTGGCAGAAATATATATGCAGGCTATATTTTAAATATTTTATTATTTTCTAAATTACTTTATTTTGATTGTCTGATGGGGCGTTTGATGTATATTAAATATACTAGGAGAATATAGGCACGTCACACAGAGCAAGATACCATTAACGAAATTGTTGAGAGAAAAAAAACATCGTTATAAGCACAAACTGTACCTACTGTACTTACCCGATGACACTACCAAGACAACGAAAACGGGAAATCGTTATTTTATTTGGTTTAAATTGGCTTTTAGATGCTTTCATTTATATCACGGCTCGTCTGTATAGGGCAGGAGAAAACATGTGAGTCTGAGGAAACAAGCAACATTCGTAGCACTGAATGTTGCAGTAAACCTGCGATCACCGGCTGGTACTGACAAGACCAATGATGACAACTGGAATTAACTGCATTGCCACGGAAAGAGCATCCTATCATGATCGTGTCAGAAAAGTAACGTCAGTTTTAGTGCGACTGCTATGTCGAAACGAAATTCGGAAAGTTTGTCTCGTTAGATATCGTCGTTATCGAGCTCTGTGTCGGCGAAGTTTTGAACAACGTTTAGCTCTGAATGTAGAACATAACTTGAAAATCCATACCCAAACTGCATGAAAGCGTTTTTTATACACGACGCCTTGTTGTAAGAAATCTACTTAATATTGACACATGACGATTAACAAACATATTATAATAACGAAAACTAAATATTAAAAGATGTTCATGCCATTCTACAAGTTGAGTAGCCAATACCAAAGCATCTCGAATGTATCAATGCATGCTTGTGGGAAATATTGTTGAAATTGTTTGTAATGCAACACAACCAACACAGTTACAAGAACACGCCATTTTAAAATCTTAAACATAAACATAATGAATAAAATCGTACATCTATCTTAATTTAGATAGGTCTAGATCTACTCAACGTAAACGTATAAAATAGTGTTCGACTCAGACATTTTCATAATAATATACATCGAAATAATTATATAATGCTTGATGTTAGCAGCTGGTTATGAAAGTATTGGGATAATACACAAGGATGTTGCCTAATATAAAACGTGCAGTATAGTTCATATACATGTATATACTAGTATATACAACAATGCATACAATGTAGATATAAATAAATATATAAATATTCATATAATCTCTGTCAATAAAAAGTTATGTACTACAATTTATATAGAACGGGGCGCAAAGTACAATAATCATATTTCAAACATGTAAAGTACAATAATCAGATTTCCGTTATTTGACAAACAGATTTTTAAAAATGTGTGAAAATGTCAATATGTACATTAACTATGACTAGGGAACGAAACATGAAACAATTGACAAAATCTGTCGATGTCGTGAGGTATGAATGTCTTGAAAATGAAGCGGTCGTGTGATTTGGTCACACGATATGATTGGTTGACAAGGCCATGCATTCTATTTAATAACAACGGTATTTTGCTGACGAATTCGGACCTGGTTAGTTTCCCAGAAGTATCGTTGTTGCGAATAAACACGTACATTATATTACTAGTATATATATTATATAGAACGACGTGTTCTAGTGCCAGATAGCTATAGCTACTGGGGAAGTAATACACTGCAGCTATAGATAGCGAAGGTGGTTGAAAAAATAGCAACCAAATACATATTAAAAACATGTTTAAATATATATTTTCAGTGAATTTGTAAAGTGATACGGGGTTCCACTTTGAGAATATTACTTTCTACTGCAGCAGTAGTCTCCCCTCATGAGGAATTGTTTTCTGTAAAATTCTCCACTTTTATTTTTATATTTTAAAATAAAATGAAAATGTTTTTAATAAAAGCAAAAACATGACATATCTACCGGTATTCTATAACTATTCGATCCACATTTTGATACTGATTAGCCCACATTTAAAATGGCAAATATTAACCAACATATTCACGACATCCTTAATGTCGATGATCATGGCTCCGTTGATCGGGATATAGTGACAACCATTGACGTTATATATGATTCATAATTGTGTACGAACAATAGATATGTATATTATTGTTTGAAGGCAATTTGGTGTTAATAATGGCAAATACTAAATCGGGAATGAGCTATAAAATATAGCTATAAAATATAAGTAACCAGAAAACAATATACGGTCATTCTGGGGAAAAGTTGGGAAATGTAACAATGGTAGTTTTTGGTGTACAAAATATGCCACTTGGACCAGCCACAAATAAATATTGACTGCCAAAGATTACAGTTACATAACATAAACGTAATGCTATGATGGGTTGTTGGAATGATATCTGTACTACGTTTCAGTTTGCCATTTTCTTTCTATATATGTCTCGATGACGCATTCAAAGTAGCTTATTTCTCCCTGTTCTGAATTCAATAGTATGGTGAGTGGCTTCACCAAGATACCACAGCGATTATCTCCCTTGAGTATCAGTGGGGCTACAGACGTTGGGTATCATGAACCCACAGGATACTATGACATCACGGTTGTCTCATCTCCCCCGAGAATCATGGTGGTATCCCGTTCCGCTACACCTACATGTGGGCTACACTAAACCGGGACCACGGTGAGCTACCGATTATGTGCGTCATGGACAAACAGCATGTCATCACGATTATCTCCCCTGGAACACAACAGGATGCCACCACTGTTGTCTACTCTGATGCAGGTTCTTGTTCTTGAACATCTATTCCTTGTACTGCAGTTTGTTCTGACCATCGTTGGCCTCTGCCCCTCCGTAAGACTCTACCTCTTCTATCATACCAGTGGACTGAAAACAAAAAATGACGTTTGGTGAATAGGGGCCTACTAACAATGAAAACACTACATTCAAATTACAATTACGAATAACAACACCATGCACATCTGGGAAACAGCAAACCTACATGATATGAGGGATAATTTCGTGATGGAAGCAAATCAGGAGAACTGAAAGCAATATAGATACAATACATATAGGTCTACATACAATACAGATACTTATTGTAATGTACATACAATGCATTGTTTAACAGGAAGTAGCCTACAATTATTATTTGAAGTAAAGAACTTATTTTCCACAGGTATCGGTGGTGTATAATCTTCTACTAATGTCACAGAGTTACTTCCCTTATCCTACACGCGAGGAAAACCCTTGGCGTGATTCAGTGACTACGCGACCAACTTATTCTAGTGTTCATATCGATACCTGTTTTGCGTTAGACCATTCTCCTGAACTATTGCAGCAACATCACAACGGTTTGTAGAGAACGCATGTTGTCTAAAGCTAAAAGAACAGGCCATGCTGTCGAAATAGGGACAGTAAATCTCGTCGGGGTCATTTCCGGTGATAGAAATAATTTCGACGGTTGCTATGAATGACGTCTGAATCGTGATGTTTTCATGTGAGGTCACAATGGAATGTCGTCAAATGTGTAGCGCATTTAGGTGTTTGACCCGTTTATGTCACCGGATATTGAATGAATCTCGGATTATCTCGTGTCAACTTACTGTCGCTATTTTGGGAAAGGTTGTCTTGCCCTGATCGGGCTTCTTACCATACACTACCTTACAACGTAATACTCCTTGGACGAAAGCGGATCAACGTATTTTCCCATTTCAAATAATAATAATAATTAGATACCTCAACATAGTACTTAGTAACAGTGAGCGTTCTGTTACTACCCAAATATAATTAGTATATTTCGAGATTTCAAGGGTGGTGTAGTGTTATGTCGGTACGCAAGATTCCGTAGTTCCTGATGAGACATGCTGGCAACGTACCTCATCATATTAGATATACCAGTACTATAGGCATTGAGACCGTCTGTTTCCAATAGATACCTACCCAGATATAGAAGGTGGCGGATCCTGCACTGACGTCACGGATGTGTTCCTTGGAGATGGGTTCCAGAACCTTCTTGGCGGATCGCGACACGGCCAGAGGAATGTCCTTGGGCTTGAAGTTGGACACCTTTCTCATCATCGACTCCTTGCCTGTCTTCCCCATCAGTGCCTGGATGTGCCGCCAGTTCTGAAGAGAGGAACAGTCGCATTAGAAACGATAGGACGGAGAGAATACAATGGAGTGAATGTACACTGTCGGTAGAGAAATTCTGCAGGTAATCATAGTACCAATACTGTAAGTTGAAAAACATCCTACTGCCAAACAATTACAGGATACTAAAATAGCATGACCTCTTCCAACTTCCAAGAGGCTCCCAAGCGCACATATCCATTCACCATCACATCGGAACGTCCAACCTCCAATAAGCATATCAGTCGTTCACCAAGGACCAATAACATCCAACCGTCTACCATCCAGCCTCCAAGAGGCTCCCGCCTACCAACCATTCACCATCATACCTGTATCCCAACGTCTACCGTCCAGCGTCCAAGAGGCTCCCATACCGCCTACCAACCATTCACCATCATACATGTATCCCAACGTCTAACCTCCCCGCCAACATACCTTGAGGTCTTTCATAGAGTGCCCGAGCAACAGGAACGTGGCCATCATGGTCTGGTGCACGCCATCTGGCGGGCTGGAGTAGTTCCGCAGCTCGGAGACGGTGGTCTGCTGCATGTTGAGCACGGCGTGTCGCAGCTTCTCGATCTTTGCGAGATGCTCGTGCAGTCTGGATGCCATGGCAATCTGGAGGTCAAGCAGGTGGTCGTTGTTCATCTCCTTGGCTCGCTTGATGGCTTTGTCCAGGGCGCCCAGGTCGCGCTTCTGTGAGGCGTCCATCAGCTCTGTACCGGGAAAAGTAGGGATTTGTCAACAGTAAAGGCATGTAGTTACTTGAAAGACAGGCAGGTAATAATATATTATACTTGATGAAAGCGGATCAGAATTGGTATAGTGAGACTGAAATTATGGCTTTCTATTTACCAGCCGGACTTTATATGCCTCCAAATCCATATAATGTCCGAACTCGCTTGAACCATTATACAGCATAAAACACATATAATATCAGTATTTCTAATATATAAAATATCCACCAAGTAGTTACATCTGCGCCTGCAGCAAAGATTCAAGACGAATTTACGGCGGAAAGGAGCTGCTGACCTTGTTTGATCTTGAGGACCTCCAGCACTCGCTTGGCCTTGACGAGGATGTCGTCCTTCTGGTTGGGATTCTGTTCCATGTAGGCAGCAATGGCTGCTTCCAGTTGGCGTTCGTCCTTCAGGTCTATCGCCCGCTGGAGCTGTTTGCACAGGTAGGCCTTCTTCTCCTCTGTTTTAAGAGAACACGTACACATAAAGGATGGGCATTGTAAGGAAGAAGACATCCTCGAGACACAGAGGCTCTGAGTCCTATTTCATACGCTACATCAAATGTAGTATGTAATGATATGATAAGAATACAGTCACCATAGACACAGTATTCAATGATTCACCGAAAAACTATAGATATGATGTAGTTTTCCATTTAAATTGTACATTTAAGATATATGAATTAATATGTTGACCTATTGTCTTTATGACTATGTTTATTTTGTATAGACTCTTTCGAAGTTAACAACATACAGCTATAAAGAAATACTAGGGTTAGCCACAGTTATATAGACACGATATGATAGAATATTGTAATTATTAATATGAATCCGTCCCAGTTACATATATGTGCACGACAGTTTAAGTAACGTTAACAACATAATATTGCTGGATTATTTAGTGACTATACTGGAACACCAAAGTGCATGCATTATCGGAATATTATGGGAGAAGGTGTTACATTGAAATATATTAACAACAGGTAACATATCTACCAGTTTTTATAAGCATCCGAACATTTTTATATTTATGAAAGTTGTGAAGTTGATGTATTTTTCATAAATGTCTTGTTTCTGCTTATTATTCAATAGATAGTGTCAATATATAGTAGTATACATGTATTGTTATTTAAACAAAACCTTAACATTCCATACCGCTGTGTTGTCTTGGTAACCAAGCCTATGTTGGTTGAAATATACTTCCTCATGAGTACTACAATAATGCATGTCGGGGGCCAGTTACTTTAATCAATGATCAATGATAGCAAGTCGGGATATAACAATGTTATCTGAGGTCTGTTCGGAACAGATACCGGTAGTAGAGAGTTTTGCTAGCCAGCTGCGTTGGGATCAACATGTATAAAAGGTCATTTGCATAGCAACGTCTGTTATAGGAAGAAGAAGGATGTTATAGGTTATTTTTACATTGATGACAACGCTGATGCTAACGTTAGTACAAGTCACTATTTGTACGAACAACTACATGCTGTTATTATCCAGTTTTACAGTTTACAATAAATAAACAATGATTATTGACATCTTTACATGGAGACAGAGAACTAGAGAAATACAGAGCAACTGAGGAAGTAGTTTAAAGGGAGAGAGAGAGAGAGAGAGAGATAAAGAGAGAGAGAGAGAGACAGAGAGAGAGACAGGGAGAGACAGAGAGAGACAGAGAGAGGGGAAAAGAGGGAGAAGAGAGAAAGATGGATGGATAGAGGATGAATGGATGGACAGATACCGGTAGATAGATGAAGCGAGAGAGGGAGAAATAAGACAAAAAGTTATATTTATGGGAAGATGGAAGTAATATCTCGAATGCCACAGAGAGAGAGAGTATAGATAGAGAGAGAGAGAGAGAGAGAGAGAGAGAGAGAGAGAGAGAGAGGGGGGCCGGAGAGAAGAAGAAGAAAATAGTAACTCTCTCAATGCTAGATTAGGCACAGGCATCTCTTTAGGGCATCTCCTGTTGCCTTCAGCATGGAGAGGGTTAAAGAAGACACGTGAAGATATAATAAACAGACACACAGTACTTAACGACATACGCAACATATATTATGATGCTTACTAAATATAAGCCTGAGAGAAGATTGGATAGGCCTACATGTCACATGAACCAAGGAACACATACTGTAATTAGTACCTGTATGTACAGCTGGTATAATATTAGTAGGTACTCTACTCTATGTTCCAGGCACAGGGATGATGGCATTGCCCATGCTTGTGGTCAGATAATACTACTATACAGTACACTGCCGAAGGTTGCATGCATTGAAATGATATGATGTCTATGTCATGCTACTGTTAGTAGTTACTCTAATTACTGATTTTTAGTGTAAAATGGAAATGAGGAATTAATCTATAGTTACTACTCGACTCCCAGGGTATCGTTTCTCGAAGCTCTCACATCTACTACGAGACCATAGGACTCCCGTAGTCATCTCTAATACATGGGGATCGTGCACTTACGAGAGCGCTATGGTCTCATACTGGATGTCAGAGCTTCGAGACAGGATACCCAGGACAGTGAAATGATTAAATGTATATAGAACAATCGAGTCCCACTGTAGTTGGTCTATAGACAGCTCTAACTACCATGCATGGCGACATTGGGGCTCATGCGATACCTTTCGTCTGTTTACGAGTTGTCCCCCTTGTATTGTATCGCGTTCCACCTTTTATAAAATAAGTACGATTAGAGATTTATGAACTTATGAAGCAATGAGAGAAAAACACTGCTTTGATGAAAAATGTAACATGGTAAAATGAAATGCATATTCTATAAAGGTATGCTTAATACCTAATAATGATGAATAATTCAAACTGATGTTATTGGCTGAAAAGACGTTCAATGTTTACCTTCAGAGCTTCTCTTCTTGTCATACTCGTTTTCTTCCGGTGTGAGGGACATTGCTCTTCCGTTTCTAGTCTTCCCTCCTTCCTCGTTCATAGTCTCCATGATCGTCTTCAGGTTGGTGTTGTACAGTTCCCCTGGTCGCTTCCGGTTGATCTGGTACCGCGCCACGTTCTTGACGGCACCGTTTTCGTCGATGTCGTAAAGGTTGAGGAGATACTCCCCGTACTCTTTGATCTCCACCTTGACGAGGTCCATGTCGTCCTGAGAGTAGAACTCGATCTGGTCCATGCTCGGCGGATCGTTGGCGTTCCTTCTGTGGACGGCGGCCACGGCTTTGTGACATCCGGGGGGAACGGGGATCACGACGATGCCGTCCGACGTCTCCACGGTCTCGGTGGGAACAACGGTTTCGCCGCCGTCGTCTCCTCCGTCCGTGTCGTCGTCGACGAATCCAGGTCTTCCGGTTGACTGCACGAGGTAGCTGTGGACGTTGTAGATGCGCGACGGGTTGCCTTTCTGCCGTGCGAACACGTTGAGAGAGTACTCGCCAGATTTCGGCATGTCCACGTCGAATGTCCACTCGCCGTTTTCGTTCTTCGTGGCGATCGCCGTTCTCTTCAAGGCTCCGGGATCGTTTGAATGTATCTCGCAGATCATCTCGACGTCGTTATTTGCGTTGAATTTCAGCGACACCTTTCCGTCCTTGGCGTCTATCATTGCTCCCGGGTGACTCAAAGCGTTGACGCCGAGTTTGTCAGCGACCGGACCCTTGCCCAGGAAACCCTCCGCGAAATTAGGGAAGGGTTGTCCCGCCTGGGAAACCCCGGTACAACGGATGAGATAGTTACACACATTTGGGGCCTCTCCGTCCTTGTCCTCGTTCTGGGCAAAGAGTTTCAGTGCGTATTCGCCCTTCTGTGGGAGTCTGAGGTTCACAATGGCTTCCCCGTCTTCCATCCGGGTAAGAGCGTATTTGCTGAGAGTTGCGTCATCAATGGCGGCGTGCTTGAGGTTCTGAGTTAGCTGGATCTTGATATTTTCATCAGTCTTGAACCTCACCTCAACATTCCCGTCCTTAGTCTCGATCAGGGCTCGGTCGTGGGAAGAGGGAGTCAGACCCGCCTTCTTCGTGATCCCCACGGGGCCCCAACCTAGCGCCGGGCAGTCCGGCAAGGGGAGACAATTCTTCTTTGGTGACGGGCATGTTATAAGGTATGTACACACTAGGTCGAATATATCACTTTCTCGAACGTCAAGTCCGTATATGTCCATTTTGAACATTCCTTTGACTGGAAATCGTAGGTTAAAATCTACAATGTCCTTACCGTGTTCGAAAAACACGAATCTGTCAAGGAAGGCGTCTATTTTACTTTCTGACTCCGACTGACTCCTGGACTTGTACAACATGTACTTAAACCGGAAGTGTTCACTCAGCTCCACAGGAAGTTCAAAAGGAATGCTTATCTCTCCATCTTTTGTAATAACAACACATTTCTGTTGAGTGGATGAATTAGCTTTCATGGCCATAATGTGAAACCGCTCACGGATATAAAAATGATCCTCAAACTCTTTCACTGAAACCGCTTTTTCCAGCAGTTGCCATTGTTTCTCGTCGGGGTAATGGGTCCAGATGAGTTGGTCTGGGTCGGGCAGGAAGTAGAATTCATTGACCCTGTGTTCCGTGATACCTTCGTCAGCCAGTGCTTCCTCCTCCTCGTCCAGCTTCCCATCCGAGTCCACGAGTGTCCAGTCCCCGGATTTCCGGCCCACCACGCATGCGCTGGCCCAGAAGGCGTCCACGAATCTCCAGGAATCGTCGATGTACACGGCGTTCCACTGCGCCCCCATGCTCTTCCGGTCCACTTTCTTGCCGATCTCGTAGGCTGCGCTCTTATTCATTCCACTGATGATCATACACGGGATGTTTGCCATTCTGGAAAAGAAGTGATAGGTCTGGATGAATATCTCATCACATGGCAACTACTAATGTGGAAAAGTTTCTAATTTGCTGAAGAAAAACATCACCTCTGGGAGATAAAAGATGTTATCAAATTGACAGCGATTAGCATTAATAAACCTTGAAGTCATGCTATACAAGACTTTTAAGAACTTACTGACAGAGTCCAGAGAAGAGATGAGCGTGGTTTCCTTGGTTCTTCTGGATCTTGGAGAAATACTCCATTGGTGTTTGTTTTGGGGGTTCTTCCGCCAGCTGTATGTAACATACAGAAGTAACACTAATTATATGGGCGCTAAATACATGTACAAAGCTAAAATATGTAGTTACCAATCATATTTAGTAAATAATTACACGCACTTAATCCATTTCCCCCTGTAAAACAATTGTAAAGTTCCTTACACACCAGAGGCGAGCGATTTATCGCCGTGTCAATCAGCGAAAACAAAAGATTCCATCGAACTTTGTCGTTGCGGATTTCGCTTTTGGTATGCAAGCATATAAATAAGATCGCTAGGTTTGTCGCCGCGAAATTCGCCTCCGGTGTGCAAGAACCTCTACACTGCAATATATTGTTCGTTACCTTGAGGTTATAAACGTCTATGGAGGTAAGCCAGAGAAATATTGCGCGGACTTTGTGCATGTCCGTCCATTCCGGCTTCCCCGTCAGGAACTGGACCAGCTCCCGGAAAGTTCCGACCAATAAGCTTGACGGCGCCTGTGAAGGGAAGTAACTGGATGAGCCAAAGTGTAGAACATAGTATATGTCGATTTATAATGTTATGTCGACCCAACGGCGGGTCTACTGCAAAGGACTAACGGAATTGGTGGAATATTTTAACCCAACTTTAAATAGCATTAATGCCTCCATTCGATCAATGTGTGATTGATATGTAGCTTGCATGGATAACAGAAAAGCCATTGGCATTGATATACACGTATATTGAAATAAAACGTGAAATTATTCAAACTATTGGTATTTGATATTATTGTGTGTATGTGTGTGTTTGTGTTTCTACTCTTGTACCACCAGTACTTGGCGAAACTAAAGATAATGACAATGGTGAAAGGTATCAGCATTGAGTTCAGCATTGGTATATTCTCATGTCAATACAGATATGCATAGAGTTTACTGATAACACACATAATTCCATCTTACATTGGTCACGAGCTGCTGAACATCTTTGTAGTGGTCCAGATTGAAGACCTCGACCTTTGGCCTCGTTGGTGGGCGTGGCGGGGGAGGTGATTGACTGCGCTGTGAAAAGTTGCTATTGGCCCGTCCGTTCATGCCGGGCTGAAATTTACAACAATTTACTATTTCAATGTTGTGCTTGGAAAAAACATGTCATTAATCATGATCGTTGCCCAAATATTAAATTTAAATCATCAAAATAGACACGCCCAACTTTAAGCGTAGCTGTATTCTGATTGGCTGAAGGATACCGTCACTAACTGGGAGAGTGACATCTCGTGGTATGTTACAGTTTATCAGTTTCTATTTCCCCCTTGAAAAACAATTTGTATTTGTCCCATAGATCGGAGGAAATAAAATGTCCATTATTATATAAATATAGACAAAAGATTGGTATTAAAAATGAGTTTGTGTTCAGTTATAACAAAAAGCCGTTACGTTTTCCAAGGCATCACTCATATTAGCACCCACCTCACTAAACGTGAAACATGTGTATTTATGTAGTGAAACATGTTTTATTTATGTAGTGAAACACATTTATGTAATCGTCGGAAACACCTGTGACACATTGCAATATACACCGGGTATAGGAATGCATATACATATAAATTACAAAAGAACGAGTAGATCGCTTGTGGTCTATTATATATCGACAACAATTCCACTGGCCAGGTTGTTCATTAAACCATGTTCATACGAGACTCCAGCGGGTAGACAATTTCACACGAAACGCCGTTAGGGAGCGAACGTTATAGACACTAAAATGTAAGTGTCGTTCTTCATAGGAATGTGCGGCCATTTCACGGTCCGTTAATAAGTGTTTTACACCGTGTGCGACACCAATCAACTATTATTCCACGTCTTCAGGGAGGGTCAGGTCATACCGCAGCATGAACAATCAAAAGGACAAACCAGAACATTACAGAACTGAGAATAGAACATAATAGAATAGAAAATTACGGAAAGTCCTACATATATAACAGAACAGCACATAACAAGAACAGAACAGAACAGAACAGAACCGTACCGTTCATTACAGAACAGCATAGAACATAACAGACTAGAACATCACAGATCAGAATAAAAACGGTACGGAACAGAACAGAACAAAACAAAACGGAATCATGAATCAACTTGAATCCGTGGCAGGATTCACATAAAACGAAACAGTGAAAACAGTAATAGCTATCGGTACATTGGGCTCAACGTCATTGACGTATATCAACGTTATTTTGTGAACGTTTGTTTTGCTCTTCTTATAGGTTATAAACCGCCAATTATTTGAATTTGCCGCCACGAGGATCCTTCGTACATAAGCCTGTACAGCAGAGATGG
>JAUTBX010033338.1:0-24404 GCA_032361465.1 Lepetodrilus tevnianus | reverse complement strand
AGTAGTAGTAGCAGTATTAGTTTTAGTATTAGTAGCAGCAGCAGCAGCAGTAGTATTAGTATTAGTATTAGTAGTATTAGAGGTAGTAAGTAGCAGCAGCATTAGCAGTAGTAGCTCATGAACGCTTTGAGCAGGCCTTAGAAGATAGATTTGGCGCAAATAGCCATTGTTATTATTATTATTATTATTATTAGTA
This sequence comes from Lepetodrilus tevnianus, assembly GCA_032361465.1. Lineage (NCBI taxonomy): Eukaryota > Metazoa > Mollusca > Gastropoda > Lepetellida > Lepetodrilidae > Lepetodrilus > Lepetodrilus tevnianus. The sequence goes on along the minus strand of JAUTBX010033338.1, from coordinate 24,208 downwards.
GTAGTAGTAGTAGTAGTAGTAGTAGTAGTAGTAGTAGTAGTAGTTGTAGTAGTAGCAAATGCCAATGATGATTATGATGATGATGCCACACAAATGCCAGAAAGGGAACATACAACCGTTTTAGTTTAGTACGATACGTTTGAATAATTTCAGCAGAGTACAGCCTTTCTATTTGGACGGTTCGGATTGTTGCTTCGCAACTCACTAGAGCTATTCTTGAATAGACACTTCAGTCAAAACCAATCTCTTGCCATCTTGTATCCTTGTAGGTATAATATCTACTTCAAGACCCTTCAAACCGATCTACAGTGTTCGGTGGACTTACGAACTGTACTACATAAGATCCTAATGACGACATTCTTGACCCTCAAACAAATAACGCCTTTTCTTTCCGAAACAATGTTGTGACCTTACCAAGTATCGTCGTAACGTAAGTAGCCTGTGGGTCTTTGAACACTCACCCTGTCAGCGCTAACTTGACATATAGTATAAGCAAGGGTCAGCAGTATCTACTAAAGCCTACAATTGCCAAGACCTATGGGGCATAACTCGACGGTAAAACCCTAACCTGGGTCCCCGATTACTTGGCGCGGGTCAAAAGTAGCGCCTTTCAGTGACAACCTTTAACCCCGGCGCTATGCATCAGCGGGAAGTCTTAGGAAGTTGAGTGGTGTAGGTGTTTATGTACTTTATGAATTATTTGTCGGAGCGAATGTGATATATGGGCCGGAGTATACATATGGACATAATTACTATACTGGGGTGTTTGTCCACACACAATAAACTGCTGACCCGTCTAGCGTTTATACATACCTCCTACTTGAAATAAGTAATACTCATGTGCGATCTATGGTGCGATAGAGCTGAGTCGATGAAAGAGGGTATCTATTTCCCATATGTTGTATTTATCCGAGGACAAATACTAATAGCATTGATGGAAGTTTCCGCATTGTGATAAAGTATGTTTTATAGCTGTTATCGTGGGCAGCTTGTCCGGACAATATAGACTAGACTTCCATTGTTAGTGGTCAAGCACGGTGATTTTATATAGGAGTGTCTGTGTACCTAGATGACAGTTTCATATGCGAATAATAAGATTGATATTTGTCATATGTGATCAAATTAAATTCCGGATTGTTATGCGATTTTGAAAGGTACCAATTGTCATGCTATCTAAAATACCGGTACTCATTATTATAGTATTACTTGTTTGTGAAAATATCAACTCATCTCATTCATAATGTAATGCACAACGGATCGATAGACCATTACCGACAATTCCTACAGCATAATATTGTTCCTTTAAAAATAGTTATGTTCTTGTTCCACCGTCGGTGATGGGGAAATAAAAGATCGAGGACGATTTAAGTAGATTTATTTCCTATTAATGCTGATAATCAAATGCAAGAAAACCATATTTAATGTGGTACCATGTACCATTATGAGTGATAAAATGGAATAAAGTTGTTTGATTGGGTATTTACTATTGAAAAAGTACATAGTATTGTAACGTATGAATCACGGGTAATCTGAGAGCAACAACTTGTTACTTATAGCATGTATATATCAATGAGGTTTGCAAGAATAGTATTAATATAACTAACTGGCTTAATCAACGCAACAGCTGTCAAATTACTCTAACTTCTCAAATTCAATACGAATGCATTTAAATAAGGCAGAGGAGATGGGGAGGGCATGTGAATAAATTAATATGAAATTATGTAAGTGCTGTGGGTTGGTGTGTGGGTAGCTGAATAAATCAATTAGATATTATGCAACATGTGGAATAATATAAAAACCCGTTCTGCCGCTTACACCCGCCGCATAAACTTCACAATTTCAATTACACACGGAGTTGGTTTCTACGGAAATTATGAAAGTATATCTTTTGTCTAAATAATCCATGGTTGTTCCGTTCGAAACGAATCACATTGTCTTTTGTTTCTTTACGGATCTGGGGCCATACATTCTGCATATTAATTTGTCCTTGCCACTAAGCATATCGGGTATCACGACGGGGTGGGTGTTGGATCTACTGCAGACGGGGAGACGTCCAGTGTGACATCGTCAACACCAACCCTCTGTCAACAGACGGGGGCTATTATTGTAAATTGAGGCACAGCTTATGCAATTTGATATCAATTTGCTGGCCAGAGATCCTACGGTCGTCCGCGGAGGAGATAGAATTATCCATGGCCGGAACCTCTTTCATCATGTTGTCTAATTAAGGTGCGGTTTGCACTTGTAATTATGTTTTCCGTCTTGTAAATTTAATTCGAACATTATCCTTCACCACAAGTAACATGGTGGGTGTTGTTTGTGGTTCTCAGGCTACAGGAACTGACAAGAGAAGGGATGATGATGTATGTGCGAAGTGGTGTTCTTAAGAATTAAGGGTATTATCAAGATGTCTTGTTTAAATCGTGATACGACTAATGTATTCAAGAGAATGTGTATTTTTGACGTGGAGAGTAAGATGATGATGAATTGGACTTGTTATTACGATAGTAAGTAATAAAATGAATGTAAAAAAGCGACATGTACATGGCATGCTGACTGCTGATGAAGAAAACATGTTAATGTATCTGAGAAAAAGAGATAGAGAAATAAATACATAAATAGGGGGTGGGGATGACTTGATGTGAGAATGAAGGGGAAAATGAGAGGGCAAAGGAGACCATTGATATGAAACACAATACAAACATAATTCAAAGTTCCAAAAGGTCGACCTTTGAAATACAATTCTTTAAATTCTTTAGAAGACTTGTACGACGGGTTAGCTCAAAAACGGGCAGAAATTTTGACACAAATCCGGTTTGAAACCTGTTTCTAACTACCTATAAATCATGCGAAATCTGATCTGTAAATCAGCGCCATGTGAACATCTAACTAGTTTGAATCATTAATCAGCGCGGCGCATCCCAACTATCCAACAACTAGTCACACCGGCCGTAACTGCGAGCCTGCAATCGCTTAGCCAATCAAAACCAGCGAGGGGTCATAATCACTGGATCGTTACCGGTCATTATTTGGCGATGATTGGATGGTCGGCGGGCGGTCGTACGCGATCATTACGTTGACCAACGGTCATTACAAGCACTCCATAATTCATCGCAAATTGACCGCCCGGAACGGATGGTCATTTTCTGGGGTTTGAAAACAGGCTGATAGAATGAGGGTGGTGATTAGATAATAGAAAAGGGGGGGACCAAACTCAAGTCGCTCCAATGTACCAGTATTAGACCAGCTGGTGGGTTTGGGAAAAGCTATAATCATCTTGTTATCAATTGAGCATTGGTGGGTATTTACCTGATCATGGACTGATGGTCAAGACGGCGGAGATAGTTATACCGTCATGTCTCGGCCATGAAATAACCGGATGTACCCGTCTACTATTTCTTTAAGTAAGCCCGTCAATTCATAGATTTTAGAGATGGTTCCTACTGGTGCAAGAATGTGTCCGTTGTTGTAGATCACGCCCTTGGACAGATGCTAGCGTACGAGGCAAATTATTTGAGTCAATTGTAGTTAATATTTTAGGATTTGGTATCTAAAAATATAATCTTAGTAAGTAAGTATGTAGACATTCATCATATGCATAGCTAATGGAGATATCGTATCGAATTTATAAAGCACAACATTCAAGGCGTTTCAATATTAATATTTATATTGAATCATTTAAAATTTCAATTCAAATAATGTTCATGCACTAGAACACATTTTTAACATCTATACACGTATATCCTTTTTACCTTTTCATAACCATAATTATTGGATACATTTACTGTCGGTTTATTTGTATTATTTAGAGCTTTTGAATTATTTACCAATTAATAGTTGATTTCCAGTTCATAGTTTCAGAGAGAACAACACCTCATACTTCCAAAATGGCATTCCCATTCAATATCCGTGCAGATCCATCTTCATGGTATTTAACCTTTCAAATACATCCTATGGATCGGCGTTCCAGGATCGACTTTCCGAAAATAATTTTTCCACTCGCATTTTCGCCCACATTCTGCAGATGAAATTGACACACATTATCAGCCACAGAACACTTGCTTTCCGTCAGTTATGTGACTTCTAAACAAATTATTTACAAAAGCTCGTGGTTTCATTGCGAAATAATTACACTGACGTCGATAAAGTCATCTGAAGCAGGGCAACATCGTGTAGAACTAGTTCACAGATCAGATAGAAATTACAGCTAAATACTACAATCATCTCCAATTTAAAGATTTAGTCCGGCAATAAATTCACGTTATTTTGGCCTCAATCTTTGTAAATATAAATAACTTCCGTTATTAAAGCAACTCATCTAGTTTTATAGTTGAACCCACGATGAAAAGACAGAATTGAAAATGAATATAATTTACAGCGGAACCGCCGTCTTGCGAGGATATCCTGATTATTTAAATGTGAGCAGGACAATAAAATAGGGACTTATGGTAATGTGGGTGTTGTTGATAATCAGTGTGCACTGACAGAGAAACAGTATTCCAGATTATTTTTTTTTTAAATGTTTGGGGAGTTTTTTTCTTTTTTTTTTTGGGGGGGGGTAGTTGGGGTGGGCGTGGGTGCTTTTTTTAGGAGGTACTTAAATCAAAGTAAGAATGGCAATTGTGATGTTAACGTGTTGACGCTGCCTTCCAAGACAAGTATACATCGGTTAACTGTATACGGTATGTTTTAAAACAGAAGAGAAATGGAGAGAAGGAGAGAGACAGAGAGATAGAGAGAGAGAAAGAAAGCAAATGGAAGTATTAAAAAAAAACAAGCAAAAATAAGAAGCAAAAGACAAAATTAGAATATAATAGACACACTATTTAAGTCTATGAAGTGATACTTTTATACATGTAGTTTGTAAGCTATTTATATACATAGTATAAGCTATACTATATTATACATATAGTCAAATATGTATGCATGCAGTACAAGAGCTTTCACATACAGGTTTTCGTTACAATTCTTTTCATAGTAGTTTGACCGTATCCATTCCATACTACTTTCAAATAGTCAGTGTCTGGACTGGTGATTTCACCGGGTGTGCACCCAGAGAAGACTAGTATTGAGATATTTCCCCATGAATAATTGTTTGTTTGATCCTGTTTTCAACTGGCCTCCTCTATTTGTCATATTGACAACCGTACTTAATTCTAGCATATTTACGTGAATTATATGATCAACATATTCTTCCCTTATCTGAACGTCGCGCATAAGTCATTCTGTTGATGTCATTCTTTAACACATTACACGTCGTAAATTTATCACTCGACGACCGTGCGAATTCGGATGTTCTTTTGAACAATTCTTCATTTGCCTCCATTTTCAAGTGGTCAGTTTCACCTCTATGGCTTCATAGTTACACCTGGCCATTGTGGGGTTGTTTACGACACCGGCACTTCTTTAAAAGACCCCTTTCTGGCTGTGAGACCCCGCTTGACGTCATTATGACTTCACCAAAAAGCATCAGGAGTTTCTGAAAGAAGCTAACCACACTCTTTCCCACCGGGGCTGGAACACTCGGCACCCACGAGGGTTTGGAATAATCGCGGTGCATGCTAAATCAAAATTTGATTGGTAACCGAGGTTTATTCTTTTCATATCCAATAGAGTCCTACAGGGGGGTTAGGGCAAAGCTTGAATAATAACAATAAGAAGTAGGGGCTTCGCCAACACAAAGTTTGCAATGAGGGAATTGGGGCGCTGTGCCCGTACGCCTGACCGCTCTCGATGTCGTAACGCGTCAGTCTATTGTTCGAATCCAGGCGATGTAAAATAGGCACGTTATCAAGGCGATATTCGCCACGACTATGCGTTTATAGAAGTGTAGCTGGGTGTAGGATCGCAGGAGAGAGCAGACAGACAGACAGGGAAGGTGGGAGGACATTCGTAGAGATTAGCATCGTCTTGTCAACGCCGTGGTCCCGGAGATCTAGGCGGCGGAGAGCGGCGCCAGGGCGAGTGGGTGGGACGAGGGTGGGGTTGGTTGGTAAGTCGTTAAATCTAGTGGCACGGTGTTGGGTGGTGAGGTGGTTTGGATGGGTGGTTGTTAATGTTAGTGTGTGTGTGTGTGTGTGTGTGAGTGTGTGTGTGTGTGTGTGTATGTGTGTGCGTGCGCATGCATGTTATTCTAAGTCAATTTTTCGGAAGGAGAAAATTGAGAGGCTTATTTTCTAATATTTAGGATAATAATCTAAATTTTCCTTAAATTTGTTCTATTCTCCTTTTTCTAATATAGTCATCTGAACATTCAATATGCGTTTTACTCAAAATGGTAGTGACGTGGTTCTCATCTGACGCTGTAGCAAATGGAAGGAATTGATAAGGAAATGAGAGCAAGACACATATATAGAGAGATAGCGAGCTGGAGAGAGATGGGTGGTAGAGAGAGAGAGGGAATGGTGAATCAGTGGTTGGCAGCCAACGTTGATTGTCAAACGTCTCTGAAGTGGTGAGAATTGGTAGCTAGTACCACTAGTAGGTGGGGAGAGTCGCTATAGAGTTGCTCAGTGGTAGGTGGCGATGGTGGATTAGTGGTAGCTCGAATCCCACGAGATACGAACACAGAGGTTTAAATGGATTATTTAAAGGTTTAAGAAAGCACATTTCTTTAGAAAAAATGGAATTTGGCGTGAAGGAGGTCGAAAGGTCATGAGCGATTGAACCTGCATGAGGCTTAGAAGTGTAATTCACCAAAACAAACTTAAATCTTCGCCTTGAAATAAACTTTGTTATTGTCCTTCTAGTGAGGCGACAAAAGTCATTGCTTTGATGAAGTGCCCAATAGAATCAACTTGTTTACGACATCCGGTGAAACCACAATCCGATTTCATTGCAAATAGTCGCTATTGATAGACGATGAAATATTTGATTGCCTATAATACCTTGAAATATCTAAATTACACCTGCATGTTAAAATAAGTCAATGTTATATTTCAATATAGAGTCAACAGCAAATCATTTTCAATACAGTATTCCAAGTTATAATCTATGTTGAATACATCATATCAAATCTGGCTGATAATCCCAAACTAAACGAAACGAAATAAATGAAATACTTGAAATGTATGTGTTCTGCTTATTCGAATATGCCAGCAAAAATAGGAAACATATCTTAAATATAATTCTTCAGCAATGTTATTATTACACGTTAGATCATCGTCTTTTCATCATTTTATCCTGATTACCCACACGATCGATGTTAGAAAGTATATTCGTTTGTTTATTGTAATCATTGGTTCTCTATATTCCCCATGGCTTTAACTATTTTGATCTATATTCTGTCAGACGATATTACAGACACTCCTACATTACTAGCCGTGATTGATATCAATACGAGCCATTTTGAGAATAATGATACTATTTCCTTCTTAAATTATTACAACAAGCATCATAAAAGTAACGAAAATGTTTGGTTGAACTAAATTAATATATTTTGTTATCAGTAATTAATATTTTATTAACGAACACTTGCTTTGCGAGAACTACAAAGCAGCCGCGGTCGCATGGTGAAACTAACATGTTATGGGTCATAATTCACAAGTCTAGGTCATCATTTGTCCAGCAACTGATATTAAATATCATAATCTGGAGTACTGCCCGCTTACTGAGTCAATGATCTGAGCCGAAAGCTCTCATATCCTCGTCATTTCAAGCTTTGTGTCTCAAGTACTTGGTCTTTTTTCTGGTCATAAAAAGGTCACTATCCAGATGGCCTCATTTTTATTTGCCTTGACAATGACCAAAAAATGTCTGCGTTCTTTAAGAGTAATGAAGAAATAAGCGTGCCAGGGTCAAGATAACCTACCCCCGCCCCCTGCGTCGGCCGACCTATGTTAGACTCGGGTCAGGGTATGTCAGTATACAGAACGTTGGGGTTAGACACCCGTATAGGCGCATAGTGATAAACTAGTAACAATCTCCGCCTCGATGAGCTATAGTTACTCTGCGCATGGCTTGTTTATGGAGGGTAGGGTATGCCGATGAATTCTGAATATGGACGTCTCAGGTTTTTACGTATGTTTTATTGCATTTTCTTTGTAAAGATGAAAGTTAACAATTTCATACGGCTTTGACTACGAACGTAAAATATACGGGTAAAAGTCGTATATAAAATCTTGAACTTTTTCCTCCATTAAAATCGACTATATAAATTGGCATGCACGTTTTGAGGCAATTTCGCACAAGAAATAGCAAAGTTAGATACTTTTGTTCTCAAATAACAAATTCACACGCATGCAAGTAATACGAATATTTTAAAAATAGAGGTTATATATAGATAGAGAGAGGGTGTGGAGAACTAAAGCGGAGGCATATTGAGAAATAACACACACACACACACACTCTTTCTCTCTCTCTCACACACACACACTCACACACTCATACTCTCTCTCTCACGCACACACACACACACACACACACACACACACACACATACACCCACAATTCACACATACTGATAGTCCAATACTACTACTACTATTACTACTATTATGATAATATATGCATGTGTAGAGCGCATTAGCCACCGTTATATTACTGCAGTGTTATAGAAACAGTATTGGAAGTGCATACATTACACGCTGTATTCCTTCGGTAGTAGTGTAATGTTCAGACGTGTCTGTGTTTATATATAGTTCTATTTATTCCTGCGTTTAAAATGTTTTCTTTACGTGATATAAATACACATCAAAGCCTAATAAATAATTAAACTTATCTGCTGCACAAGTGCAGGCCTGTTCATGACATTGTCTTGAACAAAATACCAATGATGGAAGCCAAACGAGTTTGAGTCTTCATCCCAGATTCTTTGTTCAATGCTTAGTCTCTCATCACCCGCATACCACGAACCGATTGAATATCATTAAATATGTCAAGTGTCATTTCGTTTTAAACAGGAATTCAGTTCCAGTAATGACCAAGCTCTCTGGGGCTTCCGATTGGAAGTTTTTGATCCTTTTCCGGATGACTAGATCCGATATTTGTAGTACCCGTTCTGTCCCATTGCGACTTGAGGATGCGGTGACCTGTCACATGAAAATAGTTCATTTCTTGAAAATAATTTAATGTCTGACATGCATGAGAGTGCGTTCGGTTCGCTTCCATGTCCGGTAATTGCCGTGCATGTCCGGTAATTGCCGTGAATGTCCGATAATTGACTGAATGGTCAGTCGGTCACACACTGACCCGGCCATTCTGTATGTCATACATTCACCTTTACTTCGGTACTTTACATGTACTAAATGGACAGAAAACACCCAATCTTATCTACATTAATACTTACTTAGCAATAATTATTGCAATATTTTAGAAATTCATCTTAGTAATCTGCAATATCTAAGTACGTCGACATTGATTACTACAATACTAATATCATTTCTGTTTATTCCGAAACATATTTGATTTAATCTAAAACAGACGTATAGTAATTGCATTTGTAACTTGTTGTTGATAGTATGGTTGTCAATGGCCATATTTGAAGAATTATTAAAGACATTTTCGATTATTAATAATTGAGTAAATATATATATACATTCGTTTGTAAATCGCGTACAGTATTCTAATGTTATTCGATTCAAGTATGTAACTATAACGAACATACATCTAATATAATAAAATTCACTAGTAAAATTTGTCAGAAATCATTCGCCCAACTAACTTACTAAGTATGCACGAAATAATTCAAACTGACACAGGCGCGTTTATATTCTAAGCACGTGCTTTTATCTGAACATCAGTGTGTTGCTTGACCATTGAGTGACCGTTGGAGACTTATCAGATCTTGACCAGTGGCTAGAAGATGCATGTGGCCACACAAAGCGTGCAAAAAAATGCGTTAAGGTCAGACTACTCTTGTCCTTTGGCCGTCATGTCACGCTTGGGTCAAGATATTTCTCCCCGAATCTACCCCTAGTTAGATGTCTTTGTTCCGGGTGCTCTGGACAAACGCAAAGCAGAGAAAAGAACATTGAGATGGGTTTTTCTAGTGTCGGGTTTAAGCCAACAAGACAGGTCTTTGGTCTGCGAGTCACGACCGACGTGAACCACAGCGCTGTCAATGTCACGAGGAAATAGCACCTCAAGTGGTCCATGCAAAATGTAGTGGACAAGCTTTTTAAGAAAATACCGCCACTCTGATTAATTTTAAATCTAACAATTTGTTGTGACCGTAGTTGGGAAAGGGTCATTGAAGCTTGGAGTGTTATTTCCTGTTCTGAAAGTCTGTCATTATTCTCTTGTAGTTATTGTCATGGTTTTGCCGCATTCCTGCACAATATGTACACTTTTAGTAAGACAGTTTAGTGAAACATGGATTTCAGTCTAATGTTAAGATTTGTGTTATATGTCTGGTGATCTAAATCATAATTATGTTAATTGTCAAGTATTTTCGCTTGACTAATACATATTTCAACATAACATGGATCAGTACAGCTAGGATTCTAGTATATATATATATATGTTTGTATAATACGGTAAGATTTATCATTTGAATAGAATAAACTATTACCGTTTCATATAGCGATACACGTCTGCAAACACTAATGCTTATTCAACGCAGTGTAAACTACACGTGGGAATGATGTTCTTATAGAAACAAACCCGGTTCATCTTTAGGTATAGTACATAATATAGATACGAATAGTTCTATAACGTAAACAAATTATGAATATTTTGCTTAACTCCAACACGACTAGACTATCTGTCCGAAATAGCAAGTATTAAACCGAAACCAACATTTGGATCTAGCTATAGATTCGATGCCAGTAATGACTCAAACAATCAATCATAGTCACGTAATTCCACCGTTTCTTGAAAATATCAAACTTTATCTTAATCACCTGCTCCTGTCTTTGAAGCATCGGAAGCATGGCAGAGAAAATGAAAAACGTCAGCATCTTGCAAAACTACCTTTTACTTCCTCTATGACGTTGATCCGATCATGCTATTCTGAAACTTTAGCCAACTTCAAACAACGCATGATGCGGAAACATTAAAGTAACACTTTTACTAAAAGGAAACTTCAATATTGAAAGTTTTTAAACGGAGCTTTCTCAATTCCACACGAACCAACGACAGTATGCCAAGGTTTTCTAATTCTATATTGTATGGACTATGATAGTTCTGGTTCACCATTGCCCATTGCCATTGGTTGTAGAAACATCACATGTTAGACATACAATCGTTGCTATTTAACTATCATTATCTTCTAAAAATAAATACGAATTTGAGAAGATAGAGAATTAAGCAACTAGATATTCATAATATTCGAATTATTTTTCACAGACTTCTTGATCTGATAATTATCGAGCTACGGCAAGCGACGTATACTTCTAGCACGTATAGTAGTGAAATTTCACGCGGCGTAATACGATGATTTGTTGTTGATCTTTAACATGTGACATCTATGTGCGGTTTAAACGTGTCTGACATTTCAGGTGTCTATTTTAGCCACGATGCCTACTGATCGCGAGATCGTTATGTCTCGCCGCGAGACTTGCAGGACCACTCGTCTACTACTAGAGGGAAGAGCTAGAAGAAGCAATAAAAAAACGACAGTAATAAGGATTTGTGTATTGTTTAGGGTTCGTTATGCTAGGAAATCTGGCGTGCGCGACCTGAAACGGACAGAGATTTATCGCATTTCATATCATTAGTTCGGGGGTGAATGAATGAAGCCTTTTTGTGGATTTCCTTGGCCAGAGGTTCCGTTTTGGATTCAGAAATTTGATCTCAAAATTAAGTCTACGGGGAATGTAAGGATTAGGGTCGAGGTTGCTGCTAAATGCCAATTATTTTGTGGCATCTGTTTATTTTTTTAAGGGTGTACTATGCGATTATCATTTACTTTAGGCAGGTAGTGCATGCATGATCATTACCTCATTTCTTAAATAATTGTTATCTAACTTTCCTTCAAATCGGTACAATACTATACGATTCCTGCGATTTAAAACAATATTTAGATATTCTGTGTATAGAACTTAAAGAGTTTTAAAAGGATTACTGAAATACCAATGCTCATGCCTGGCAGATGTTTAAAGACTTTAAACCAATCCTTGTGGTTTTATGTCTCGGGAATTGTTATAATAATTGTGATCTTGAACGACCATCTTGGACAAGGACTATCGCCATTTATCGACATTAGCCCACAAATAGATGACCACTTCACAAACAAAATCCACCGGGTATTGTCAACTGCGAGTGTTTTATTACAACGATGCGATTTCAGATTTTATCTTCTGTTGGAATATTTGTTCTGCTGAATAAATACTAGAAACAATTTATGAAGATCTTGGTCGTAAACTATTTTTGGAGATGGACATCGTGAAATTGTCAAATTGACCGAGATGCCAGTACTGGAGATGACAATCATTAAATATTTCGAATTAGGGATGAATGCGACATTTCACAGTAGCATCATTCTGGCTCAACGCCAATTATCTAAAGCTGAGATTAACACTGAATCTAGTCCGTGATTCCATCTCGCAATCTATCAGTTGTATTTAATGTGCTTTAGATAGTCATACATCCTGATAGCACTGACGTTAACATTGTCAACGAAGACGTCTAAGATGGCAGCATTTTATAAGAGACGCGTAATGCGAACCCAAAGTTTACACATGCACATGAAAGGTGCATAACTATGCGACATGCTATATATTACATACTAAAACTGTCATTATTTTAGAAAGAAACTACCTAGGTACAGGTTCATGCAGTGGGTGGCTCAACCCAAAAGTTACCTTCTATATTCATCGCTTCTTTTTGATGTTTTTATTATCGGCAAATACCTTTGAAATTGGATTCGCTGGCAAAATATATCAAAAGTATTATTAAACGGAGCTTTCATAGTCAATTTAGCTCGAATTCACACCATCTCGGCTGATTAAACTTGCCCATAATTTTTGCAATTAAAACAGGTTTAAGCGCAAGCCTAGACAAAGCCACGTCCTGCGAGGGTTCCAGCTCAGGGCTGGACATGTGGTCATCATGGTAGGGCGTAGCCGGGGGCACGGACAGTTTTGTCAGGGTCAGGATCCAGGGCGCATGGGGTCGGGGTCAGTCCTGAGGGGGGTCAGGGATCATCGGACAACTGTCTAAGGTCAGTCACAAGGTCGATCACCTCGGTCGCTGATTATCTTTTTATGAATTGGTCTTTATGGTGTGGCTTTCTGCTCTATTATCATCCTGCCCCATCTCTTTAAAACCAATTCCATCTCAAATACAGGCGCAATGATGCATCTGCCTCAGCGAGGGCCATACTTCATCATTACAGGACGTAGGAAATTAGACGAAAATAATCAAATAAGATACATCTCCTTGCTTGACCACTCGTTTCATTGAAAGCCACGATGGACGATGAACTATGTAATTAATCGCGGGATCGGTCAGTGTCATACATGCTTTATGTCAGGGCAGGTGCGCGACAAAGACATGTCTCTGTTCATCCTTTCCAGAACTCGTCAAAAATAACACCTGGATAGATCTAACTCTCTTCGTACTTCACCCCTCGTGTATACACGCGCCTTCCTCCGGACACTAGTCTTGGCGTGTGTCCACACCCAAAATAAAGACTTAGATGTTTATCTCGGCAATATGATCATATAATTGACCCATCTATCAGCCATGTCCGCGTTGATATATCATTATACACCCACAAATGCACTTCCATGTGGATTCAATATGCTTTAAAATACACGCTGGTGTTTCAGGTAATTAGTTTATCCAGCTAATTCAAGAGTTGTGCTGTTCGATGTTCTCGGAATAGAGTTTTAATACCATATCTTAACTATAGTAACTGAACTGATCTTTGGCATATTTAAAAAAACTATATACTCTTAGTTTTTCAATTTATGAACTCTGCCAGCGGTATACAAATATATTAATTTCAGTATTGTAATAGCCCGTGCTTGCATGTCCTAAATATTAGTCTGGAGCTTTAGGAAGCACCATCAGTAAACTGTTACATACTTTAAATCTACACATATGTACACATTTGTATTTAGTGAGCTATTATGATTGGGCATACACGCATGTATGTACAGCAAACTAAACCGAAACCAATTTCTATAATTCATATGAAATGGAAAAATATTTCACATGTTAATTATAAGCAATGCGCCCTATAATAGCGTATTTTTTAATTTCCCCCTGCAAACAGTAATCATGCTATCGGTTTTCACGATGAAACAACAGACGGGCAATTTCTTCCGAAATGAACTTTTAATGTATCACGTGGATGCAAATGACATCGTGGTTTCTTTCGATAATTACGAGAAAACCACATAATTGTCCCGTTAAGAAGCAAATCAAGAAACACAGGGTATTAAATCCCTGTGGGGTCTGAGGTTCCATGTCCCACCGTCTGTGCGCGCGTCTGCTTGAAACCGAAACTCGCCACATACACTACCGCATCAGCGCACCTGGAAACTTAATCCGCCTATTGTCTCTCAGTGTCTCTGATTCTCAGGTAAATCATAGAATCCACGTATTTCTAGTTTCCTCCAAATATCGATATATATTTTTCAGTTAATAATTCTAGCTGGTAATAACCATACGTGCATCAGAATCCTGGATTTCTTCTGATGGCTTTGACCTCCGTAGCGACCACCAAGAAAGAACAAAAGATCATGGTAATCACTATGCTAAGTATAGATGAAGTACCAAAAATAATAAAAGAAAATATTACTGTTTTATTATTGCTGATGTTGATGGATTATGCAGTTAAGTACTTACAGTAGGAGAGTGTCCATACGCGGGTACGTAATTAAGACAGTTATACTGTATTATTGGTTTGAAAGTACTTATGTTATTGAAGAGATGGTATATCAGAACATTGTTTCAAAAGAATATAATGTATGTATTAAAATGCAGTAATAATCGTTAATTACATGTAAATGTAAGTATAAATATTTAAAAACAATGAAAAATGAATGTCCACACTTCCACACATTCCACACGGAGTATGATACCTCACAAATGTGTTCTACGGTCGTTAAGTCAATGCATATTAAATAACACCTATTAATAAACGATTAACATTAAAACAATATATAATTTAAATTTTCTTAAATTTTATTCTTATAGTTTATATAACCGTGGAAAGTGATAACGTCTAATTATGTTTATATTTAATACGGAAAGAGATCGTGGGAAAGAGTTTAAGACATACTTAATTTTCAATTACATTACAATTTTAGGAATGTAGACAAACATAGATTTAATATATTTTACTTTTAATAACATAATTAGTACTTTACTAATTTACATGTAATATTTATTGCAGCACTAACATGAAAATAGTATGTGGGTATTCGTGAGTTCGGTATGAAGATTATGAATATATGACAGGTGTTTCGTAAACTGGCCCCGAGATTACGAAACATTTGTTTTATTCACAAATCCCCATATAAGCATGAAATCGTACTAAAAACGTTTCCTAATACCTGCCATCTGAGCCTGTGCTGCGTGTAGTGTATATTCAAAGCATACAGACGAGATCTGATGTTTTAACCCCTGTCCACGGCTGGACGTACATAGAACCTCCTGTACAATCTTAGAGTACGTTGTAGAAAAATGCGGCACAAGTTCCTTCTAACATACCCAAATCTACTCAAAAAGAAACACCCAGTTTCTATCCATACACAAACCCGCATAGCATCGCTTGTTATAAATCATAAGCTTCATGCAGTATGAATGGATTCTTCTGGATCACCCCATGCGATGAAGTCCAAGTGTATATCGCCGATTTGATCGACAAGCGTCAACAATAAACAAAATGAAGTAGCCACAATCACGGTAATCTAAATTTGAATTTTATCATCTCTCATCACCCCCCTCCGTCACTGTGTCATATTTCATTAGGATCTAACGCTGCATATGCATTATAGAACAGCGCTGGTTTGTTGACGTTCCCGCGGTCGCACGCACGGCCATGGCGGCCATCTTGAAAATACAAAAGGAAACATTGCTGATATTGATTGTGAGCAAATGTTAGATTGCTCTTTGTAATAGAGTCCATCTGGCTTAATTAATTAGCATGGTTTTAATTAAGATGCACCGACGATTTGGCAACACAAGCCTCCGGTAATGTGATAACGGTATAATTTAGGTTGCGTCGTGAAACAACATCGTAATTCCACTCAATTTTCAATTATTAAATTGTCCGATTGGCACATACTATACTAAATACTTCTGTAACGCTGGGGTACCATTAGCTAATATTCTAACTCCATGTACAAAGTTGAGAAATTAAATGTTGTGGCATCAACTGAAGGAATGGTACGTGTCTGAGACGTATACGATGAGATCGCTGATCGTGGGCGGAGTATAAGGATTTCCATAGCAATAACCTTGGCATTTAACTGCGGGTGTTTCCATACTTCAGAATCATGTACATGTACCACAAATCAAAATTAACTCGGCAATTTGTAAAAACGGGTTTTTGTGGTAACCCTTGAAGGATAAAATTACCTAATCATTCGGAAGTAGTGCTTTAAGTTAGACACAATGGTCCACAAAAGACTTTCTATGAAAATGGTAATTTAATAAAATTAAATAATGAATGCATAGTCGTGAACATCTGCTTAATTCGGCAGCGTCACTTGGAGTGATTCGTCCGATGACATATTACAAGGCAGTAATGAACATGCGTGGTTAAATTAAACCGCAGTGGCAAAGATCACGATGAAATATTCACGCCACCAGCCCGAGGTGCATCTCACTGCGCTGCATTACTCTCTTCTCTTAGGCAATGGCTGATCGAAATTCAAATAGCTAGATCAAAAGTCTCGCGAAAACGCTCGACTAAATTAACGAAATCATCACGGGACTAGTATACCTAGCACGCAAACCTACTCGAGTCAAGAAAATCATGCTGGAAACGCCATTGCGCTCCCAGGTGTGCGGGCACCATCTTTTATTGATGCTAAGCATTCGTATAGTATGGTGGGAAAATCAAGGCTTTGCATCATTTACCGCTCCAGAGTTAGACTGAAAACACAATAGGAATTTGCCCCAAGTTATACCGATACATCCCGGCCTTGCATACAAACATAGCAGCGGCGCATCAATCATTTACCTCCGCTAATTCCGCATCCACATCCTCTGGAGTGTAATTTATAGAGACCGTGGTCATGTAAACATGTAAATGAACGACGCATGTAACAATAGGAAATATTCACGTTGTTCACTGGTCCATAATAAAACGACTTCTTCCTTTGTTTTATGCCTATACGTACGTGAACCTCTTAGAATATCTATGTACACCAACTTCAAGAGTTCCCTGTTAATCAAACACTACACACGAGCACCAATTGAATAATAGCAAACACGAGGCCAAAACGTTATGACACAATTTGATTAAACATTGAACGACATCGTGAGGTTATCTTCAGGCACTAATTCACCCCCGAGAAGACCCGACGACAGAGTGCAGTGTATTACAACTCTCGTGGGACTTGGGCAAAGATTCACCACGTTATTACATTGGAAAAGACAAACTTGTACCAAGCATCTGTACAGTACCAGAGTTTCGCGGTCATGATGCATCCGAGATAAGACTATAGCTCGGGACTGTTGGATGATGATGCTTCGGGAGACATCTAGTGCACACTGATAACTACCAATACAAATTGTTGGCCGCAATTATGGCACATATCAAAGATTGTTCAGTTAATGCCAGTACATACTATACAGTAGTGTATGTTGTCACGCTATTGTGTGATACAAATCCCTGTCCTAATAGGAACATAGTGGGAGTCCACTGCTTCCACTCAGTAATGTACCAAGGAATGGCCTGGTTCTACCTACTACTTTATCCAGATTGGAGACATGAATAGGTTTCCAGTATTCTTGTGTTCGAGGTTGTTTGGTACTACGAAACGTTTTGAGTAATATTTAATTCTGAAGCTCAGATTATTTTATATGGGGATGTGTGAACAAAACTTTGAGTTGAAAATAATCGTACTCAGAAAGTTGCGTAGTCTCCGGGCCCATACTGTGTTCTCTAAACCATTGGATATAAAACCTATACTGCAGTATACGGATTAGGTGTAAACACATTCATAATTCTATTCCATGTACACAGTTGGATATTTATGGTTCAGTTATGTTCACAAATGTTGCATGTGTGGGTTACATACACACGCGCGCGCGCTCGCGCACACACACACACACACACACACACACACACACACACACACACACTCACTCACACACACATGCAAGATATATAATACCTAAACACTCAACTGTTAGGAAATCTTATGTGAACATATTTTGCATGAATGACTGCAGAAAACATGAGCCATCTACAAGTACATCAATTTCCCATTCCACATGAAATATGCATAAAGTAGGAGACTGCTTAATATTTTATGATCAGGTCAACATTGACTGTATAGGAGATGGAAGATTAAATAGACTAAATATATACTGGCATAAGCTGGCCTAGAATTAGTCTGTGGTCTAGAAATTAGTCTGCACACTAATTATTTAGTGATATTTCTCCTGGTTGTGATTGCGATCACACTCAGTCACACTCTTCTCACAAGCACACCAGTACCTGGACTTCGTGTCTTCACCAAGAGTAACCAGTGAACACACACATTTAGGCCTACTACCCTGGGCCGCCCATCAAATATCATACCTAAATCATTGATTTCCTTCGGTTATGAACAGTAATTCATAATTTCGGATTATTTAAGTTGGTTGCTCCTCTTGTAGCCGGCGATGTGAGAAATGTGTACGTTTGGTTTTGCATTGTCAGATCAAATAGAACTTATCATATTGATTCATATAATTGCAATACGTTCCTACTATTGGTCAATGGCCATTCGAATATACCACGGTAAATAAGTATTAAGAAAGGTTTTATAATTTTAAAAGTAAGCAAGACGAAAAGGAACTAGATTTTATTCAGGCTAGACTGCATATCAGTAATTCTATTTCGATTTAATAAACAATTAAACAAAGATATATACAATGTGTATCTTGTGTTTCTGTAAATAATGACTATGGATACTAAAAACCCCAAAGCAAAACAAACATTAAAGATACGGTAGAGAATTGATACGAGAGGATGCTAATTTTAAGCGCGTAATGGTCAATACCTTCGTCCATTGACATGATATCTAAATACTAGACCACCAAATGTCTCAGTCTGTATATTCAGCCGGGTCTATTGGGGGGATTGTATGACTTTACAGCAAAGATTTCAATGCAAATATGAAGAAAAGTGAACATTTAATACTGTAAGTACGGCGCTGTGACATCCTGGGTTTAGTGCAAGCCTATAGTATCGACGTCCACACACCACCCACTTTGTACGATAAATCCTTCAACGGAGGAGATAAATACGCCACCTTACAGTGTAATCGCTGCATCGCGTGCGTCCAACCCTCGCTGTCGTGTCATAAAACACAGCACCATGCGGCTGAATGGTAGAAATACAGAATCAAAAGCATCCCCATGTGCATCTCAATTTCTATTTTGATTTTTACCGCCAAAGTTCGAATTTCTTCATTTTCCATCCATAAATCAAGCGTGTCGTTGGCTAGTTTTTATAGCGACTAGGTCTCGCGGTGAGGGCAATACTGCGCGGATTGAATTGATACCGTACGTAACTTTCTCATTCTCGAAATCCCTGGAGATCTAAGAACCTTTTCTCATCAGAATCTTCTTCATGCAAACTTACGTCGCACCATCAGCTAAAATTACCTAAGTCAAGAAGGTCGCAACTGTTCTTGAGCAATGCTGCCCTCCCGCCCTGAAGAGCGATGAACAGAGCTGGAGGAAGATTACCTCCACGAAAGGAGAGTTCCCTTGGGCACCCTTTCCCCTCCATCCCCTCGCACCGTGGTAGCGCGGGGTTGTTCCCCGGGGGTGAGGGTCAACGGAGTCCCGACCCACGGGGCAGAAGACCGATAGGGCCCACTCTAGCTTCACCCTGGTTAGATTAATAAACAGGACATTTAACCGATATGTGACATTTACTGAAGAGGGAAATCCTCGGCTCGTCCGCCATAACGAGACTGATTTAGGAGTGGATCTCGCCATATACGATAGGCAGTTCAGCGAAACATGGACTGGCGAAAAGAGTGATAAACCTTTGAAATGTCTGTGGGGAGAGTCATATGAATTGTGACTTGCCTGCTAAAGGGGTTTATGGTTGATTTGTACTGAACCACAAACAGATTAACGGTTTCTTCGCGGTGTTTATGAGACAACCGAAAACACTTCTTCCATCTAATAATATATTAGTTCCCGCACACTCTGCATTGCTAGTACCATGTTAAAAGACGCGCATTACAACGCAGTAGCATAGATGCACATGCCCACGGCCATTGTTATGATAGCACTGGAACAGCTCAACTAACAATCATGCATATACGAGCAACAACTATTTCAATAATATTAATTAATATTTGTTTGTATAATTAGCTGCATAGTATAACGTTTTAGTCGTAACTATTTTGTATGGAAACTAAGGAAGTATATTTTTCCAGACAATACAACAAACAACATTATGTATTTCGGTCACAAACTCTTGCTGCAGAGAAATGCGATGGGTTTCCGCTTCTATAGGAAAAGCTTGGTTTCTGGTATATTTTCATAGGAATTGACCAACTAAATACGCTGCTTGCAAAGAACATCACATTACACATTGAATAAAGCGTGGATATCATCTGAGTGGTAATCACAGTGAGCGTACACACACCTATAGTTACTGATAAATCCAACGTCACCGTGAAAGCCTCGTACCTCCAAGCGTTGTCAGAATGTCTACGCGAGGCGGTATTAAAACGTCGAAGGGGATTTGTATGATGCACGGTTGGATAGCGATACGTCGACATCCCCCGTGCCCTACTCCCTCTGAGGGTGGGGGTCACGCTGACCCAACAATTGACCCAGGGACCCGGGGCGTGGCCCGTATCTGGGTGGGTCACCTCACGTGCAGGACGGGGCAGCGAGATCCGATGACCCAAACCGATAACTACTAGTGTCACGTATGCTACGCGTGCCTAGGTCAACACAAAACGTATTTAGTTTGACATGAGGCATTTTTTTTGGGAAAACAAACATTGAATTGTCTGGCATGTATGAAACAGGTTGTCTAGCGAATTCATCCTCTCGTTATCGCTGCCAATCAGTCAGGGGTACCGAAGATAATATCTTCAATTTTCTTTGTTTTTGGCAAATAAACCTCCGACCGTTTGGTTCTCATTTCCTCGAAGGAGTAATTTGACCGACACAATGTTTTTCCTCTCCCATGTACCATTGTTGATGTTCACGGAGCCCCATCATTAGAAATACCACTTCTGCATTTGTTTAGGTGTAAACTGTTTCGCTTCGTTTCTTCAAGAACAATGCCTGTTTGAATTTCTGGGACCAAAGGCGAACCCTTCACTGCATCGGATCCATCTCAGTAGTATGCCCTTTGTACGTTAAAACAATTTGTTTTGCTTACTATGTTCTTATCATGCGAGCTCTATCTGTTTTTGACGTGTCTCTGAAAGGTTTATTACTGGTACGTATGAGGTATAAATGAGGAGTCTTGACCTCCCCTATACAGATACAATCCACATTTAATCGGGCGTATCTCCAGCGCGCACTCCTCTGTAGGAACTATTCTCATTAGCGCTGGCAAATACATTATGACATGACAGACAAGTCCATGTCGTGATACAAATACTTGCAATTATAGTAGTATTATCAGGTGTAGTAGGTGTAGCAATAGTAGTAGTAGTAGTAGTAGTAGTATTAGTAGTAGTAATAATAATAATAGTAATAATAATAATAATAATTATAGTAGTAGTAATACTAATTGTAATAGTAGTAGTAGGAATATACAATAGTAGTAGTAGTAGTAGTAGTAGTAGTAGTAGTTGGAGGAGGAGGAGGAGGAGGAGCCATAGTAGTAGTATAAGAAGAATAAGAAGTAGTAAAGGTATACCAGGTAGTTATTAGCACCACATTTTCTATTCAAATAAATGTAGATATAAATTATCATCTACGTAAAATAACAAATTCATGACCTTTCAGATTACCTAGCTATCATTATTACACTAGCATAACGGACGTTTGTAAGTGGTAGACGAGTTACTTTATTCGGAGATAACATTGGATATTGTACGTCATTTGTTATCAAACTGCAACGGACTACCAATATGCAACAAAGGACTATCAATACGTAACGTACGTGATCAATCCGAAAAACACACTATGTTTCATCGTGCTCACTGTAGTGTATGCACACAAACGTTCGGGAGTCTAAGTATTATAGTAGACGCGGTATGTTTGTATAGTGATAGCTGTGTGTTTCCTTTTTTTCAATTCACGTCCAATATAATTTCTATTCTACTCATCGTCACTGCCAAGTCTAATCAAATCCCCACATTTTGTTGACGTTTGAACCTAAACCCCACTCCCCAACACCCCAAATTCCCGTCCCCATATTCTGGTGAAATGTGTATTTTATGTCAAAGGTTAATGCGAGGTCAAATTGTTAATACGTATTTGATAAGTAGGTCGCTGTCAGTTGTCTATACGCTCATATCAATACGGTTAGCTACAGTTGATTTTTAAATATTTGACGCCATTCTATTGTTTTATAGAGGTGTCTGACAATCACAAAACTAGTTCATGCCATGGTTACTTACATACTCTCATAAATAATGTTGACGTTGAAATGCCTTCAGGGGACGGATGTTCATTCAAGTTTATGACATCCTAATTTTGTCCCAGATTAATGTATACTTATTTGGCTTGTATCATAATTGAACATAATTTTAGACGTAATCATGCTCATTAAATGTAAAATCACAGACAGACAGACAGACAGACAGACATTGTATTAACATATACGAATTGTCCTACAAAAGACACATTGTTTTCACTTCTGTTCACCGGCAAACCAAGCTTGACAAAGTCTCGCGGCGTTGCTTGTCCGATCTCACTAAATCTCGCGGAGGACATTCATCCATAATCCTCGTGACCACTGGCTTATCTTGTGTTTGGTCAGACAATCCCTGACCACAGGCGTCCAAAATATAACCCATCCTTATTCATACAAAAGAAATATAAAACATGCCGCTATATTTATTTTGACCACTCATATGGCTCGTACTGGATTAACCTCTGTCCTTCACGCGCGTGCGCGGTCGAGGTCGGTAAGCCCCGGATGAGATATGAACACGTGGCTTTAGAGAAACTCCCTTCAGTCAAGAAAAGGATATTTGTGAAGAAATGTATTTCATGTTTTGATTGATGAAAACTGCCAAGATGTGTCTCCTTGCCAAATCTTAATAGAAAGAATATTAAATAAACATGCCTTTGTAACTTGGAAAGTATAATATACAAGTCACAAAAGCATGTTTATTATTTTTTCATTTAAGTTTGTTTCCAGCAACAATATTAAGTCGTACACACAAACGTACACAATTCACAGTGAAAGACTTCCCGGCTACCACATAAATCAGCGGTATTTATCTTTCCGTAGTTTTACAATGCTAGCATGTCTTCATGTTGTCAACATTTCGTCTACACCTCCGGAACATGATTCCTGCCTATACAGTCATGTTACATGCAGATGGCCTTGAGATATCAGTTAAACTATTTACAACTACAAAGGAACATGAAAAAGAACCGGGCATTAAAATTGACTTTGCTAGATCATGATGACACAGCCATTGGGTGAATGGGTATCTCTTCAGCACTAGACCTCACGTGACTGTACAAGTTTCACCACTCATACACTTAAACCGGAATAAATATACTTGTAAAAACATAAAAAGCGAAGAGCATGTCAATTATGCATATCTATGGCACCGTAGGCGTGTCGTGGTTTAGTTTGCTTCAGGAGCTTAGAGTATTTTCATCGTATACACAGCATACCGTACTATGTTCTACTATCGACTATGTCATACTCATATCCCCATTCTTTATACAAGCTCGGTCATATTCGTAGCTCCATCCTATGGGCGTTTGGTCATACTCATATTTCCATCCTATAGGTACGTATTCGGTCTTACTCAAATCTTCATACTATACGTATTGTTATCAAAGTTCCACTCTATATGCGTCATTGGTAATACTCATAGTTATACCCTATGCGTATTCAGTCATACTGATACTATAGTCGTGTTCATTTAAATAGACCTCGTGTTTTTTTCAATCCATAATTCACATGGGTGTCAGAGCATAGTTT